>BRDA01038306.1:0-10315 GCA_036984385.1 Crenuchus spilurus
ATAAAATATTGACATTTGCCATCTCCACATAATTGCATTCAGTTTTTATTCATAATTTGTATAGCGTCCCAACTTTTTTGGAATCCGGTTTGTACTTCATACACACGTACCAGCATGTTCTCTTAGGTCCAGTAATTTAAATCTGCTCTCTGTTCCTTGCTCCAGACTGATGACCAGTGGGGATAGAACTTTTGAGGTTTTGGGAACTCACTACCCAACTTTTAAAGAGTTGATGACTCGGTGGAGTCTTTTACAAAGCAACTAAAGACTCATCTTTACAAGCAGGCACTTGGATAATACATCAGGCACACTATAGTTTATGTTTTATTCGTTTATTTGTCTATTGTTGATTTTATATGACTTATTTATTTTTATTTATTCATTTATTTTTGTAAAGCACATGGTGACTGCTGTCTGTGATAAGTGCTGTATAAATACATTTTACTTACTAACTTACTTTACATCCTCCTTTGCTGATTATCGCTGATTAACGCTCTCCTCCTTTCTCACCACCACCACCACCACCAGGTTGGTCCTGGAAGTAGGCTTTATCCCTGCTGTCTGTCCGTCCGGCAGGATCTGCACAGGTCAAAAGTTGTTGCCCAGGATGAGGCTTACACCAAAGACTCTTGAATCTCAGCATTGCTTATCACATTGCTGATCAATAGTTGAATTGATTGAACAGATTTTTTGCTTTTGCTTAGCTATGAGGCTGACAAGAAATGGATGTGAAACTTGTTCACTGGACATGGATGCAATCATGTGGTTTGTGTTGAAAGTTAGGGTTAGTCTGTGGAGGCTGGAGTTTATTGAAGCTTGTTAGCTTTTCTATGGGTAAATTTACACTTCAACATGTGATTTTAGCCATTTGATTGATAATTTTAACCATTCTACAGGTGATTTTAGTCTTTTTATGGGTGTTTTTAGCCATATGTTTAGCCTTTTTAATAAAAATGGTGTTCATTCACTCTTCATCCTGAGTCTTGATGGCAGAAGTATTGTTCTTTAAATAATTGGCTTACCTCAGGTGTAGCTGAACAACCAAGATTTTGCAGTACACATTTAGCTTCTTTAGTTTAGAAATGGAGCTATCAGTGCAAAACACTTCAACAGAACTCAGTAGTAATAATAATAGCCTGGATTAATTGCTGTTTGAAACACTGGCTTTGAAGGTCCAATTCTAGACTTAAACAAGCCTTTGGTTGATCTTCTATGTCTAAGTTAAGTGGAAAAAACTGCGTAAATGTGATTTTAGGGGGCCCCAAGTGACTCAGCGGGCTAAGACACTGACACTATGACCAGAGAATCATGAGTTTGATGGCTGTTTGCCATCGTCAGCCAGGGCCTGAGAAGGCAAAAATATCTTTATGGTGGGTAGATGGTGCTCTCTCCCAATCACTTTCACACTTTCTGCTGGCTCAGGCATCTACTGATTAATCCATCGAAACTGTGGATCCTGCACTTTCCTCCGAGAGCGTTGGCTCACAAGTGACAATGTATCAGTGGTAGTTGGAAAAGAGGTGGTGGCGGCATCACATGCATCAGAAGAGGCTTGTGCTTGTCTCCACCCTCCTAAAGTCAGGGACAGTGCAAAATGATGGGGAAAGCCCCTAGCAGATGGGGTAGGTTAATTGACTACTACTACATTGGGGAAAATAAAATTATATAAAAAATTTAAAAATAAAAAAAGATTTAAAAAAATACATGTGATTTTAGAGTGAAACACTCATATATATATATATATATGTTCAATTTATAGAACCCTAGTCAAAATAAAAAAGAAAAGTTTTTAACTGAGTCTTAAATGAAGACAGATCAGAACAGTCATGAAGAATTTGAGGTAGGGAATTCCAAGGAGTTCCAGTGCCAGAAGACCTGAGAGTGCGAGAGGGAACATATAAATGAATAAGTTCCCTGAGATAAGAAGGGGCAAGATCATGCAAGATTTTAAATGTGAGAAGAAGGATCTTATATTTAATATGGGAGGTGACCAGCAACCAGTGAAGTTGTTGCAAAACAGGTGTGATGTGCTCAGAACGTTTTGTACAGGTGAGAGCCCTTGCAGCTGAATTTTGTACATACTGAAGACGGTTAAGCAGAGTGGAAGGAATACCAAAAAGAAGAGAATTACAATAATCGAGTCTAGAGAAAATGAAAGCATGAATCAACATCTCAGCATCAGTGTCAGATAGAAAAGGGTGGAGGCAAGCAATTTGTCTAAGGTGAAAGAATGCAGTTTTAGTCAGTGATTTAATATGTGGCTTAAAAGTAAGCGAATGGTGAAACAGTACCCTGAGATTTCTTATGACTTTAGCAGATTGAATTTTTACATCAATAAAATCTAATGTGATGTAAGGGATTTTCATTATCTGCGATTTGGAACCAACCAGTAGAACCTCAGTCTTACTAGTATTCAAACTAAGATAGTTCAAATAGAGCCAGTGCTGAAGCTCTGCAATGCAGGAGGATAAAGATTTGGTTTGAACCGAGGGAGAGGTAGTACTGAGATAAATTTGAATATCGTCAGCATAACAATGAAAATCAAGGCCATGCTTCCAAATAATGTTTCCCACCGGCATGATGTATAATATAAAAAGAAGGGGCCTAAAGACTGATCCCTGTGGTACTCCATGATTTACCGCAGCAGTGGCTGATCTGTGAGTGCCAATTGAAACAAACTGTTGCCTGCCCACGAGATAAGACTGTAACCAAGATAAAGTTAAGCCAGTGATGCCTATAGATGTAAGTCTAGAAAGAAGAATGTCATGGTTCACTGTATCAAAAGCAGATGTGAGATCTAAGAGTATTAAAATGCTGAATAGACCTGCATCAGAAGTAAGTAGAAGATCATTTGTAACTCTTAGCAGAGCAGTCTCCGTACTATGCATACAGCGAAAACCAGACTGGAAAGGTTCATAGATACTATTATGAGAAAGGAAAGTGTGTAGTTGAGAAGCCACAACTCTCTCCATTACCTTTGATAAGAATGGGATATTGGAGACAGGTCAATAATTAGACAGTGTGAGAGGATCTAAACCAGGCTTCTTCAGAATTGGGGTAATGGCAGCAATTTTAAGATTGAAAAATACCCAGAGTAAAACACTGATTAATTAAATGTGCAATGGGTTTCGCTATAACAGAAGAACAGGCCTTAAGAAGCACAGTGGGTGCAGGATCCAGCTGACACGATGATGGATTTGAATGTACAATGATATCAGACACTATTGAGGAGTTAACAGGGGTAAAGACAGAGAGACAGGTGTTAACAGTGATGCTTTCTTGAACAAGTGGAGGATGTGAAGCAGTAGGAAATGTTTTATAAATGTTAGCAATTTTTACATTAAAGAAGACTAAAAAGGCCTGACACTGATGAGTACAGCTGGTGATGGAGGATGCAGGGGGCTGAGTAAGTCTATTTATTATGTTAAATAGGCTCTTAGGTCTAGATCAGGCATTCTTTATTAAATTTGAGTAATACAAAGACCAAGCAGCATTTAAAGCATTTATTTATATATATATATATATATATATATATATATATATATAAACACCACAATCCAGGCATAGTTTCCTTAATAGTGGTCAGTTCCCATCACTACTGGGGTCTGAGTGGTCCAGTAGCCAAGAACTGTGCACCAACTATCCTGCTGGAGATTTCAGATGAGCTGAGGCGAGACAGTTCTATTACACTGGCCAGTAGATATAAAATGAGAATAGCCTTGCATTAGCTACACTATGCATTCAAAACTTTGTGGACGCCCCTTCTAATGAATGCATCCAGCTACTAGAAGTTACAAATGCACTTACACAGCTTGTCTAGTCCCTGTACTGCCGATAGAATAGGACAAACACAAACCTGTTGGCACCATGTCTAATGCCAGGTGTGGCCTAGAGGGCACAGCATTGAGTTGTGGAGCAGTGGAACTGTCTTCTCTGCTCCATCCAATACTTTTGGAATGTGTTGGTAAGGTGGAGGTGGTGATCATCCAACAACCTCACTAACAACACCTGAATGCAAGAGTAGGTAGGTGTCCCAATACTTTTAAAATATGTTAGCTGTAAGGCTAATACAGCTGACGTCATGTGTCATCGTGTCAACTGCATGGACACGTCCACCGATAGAACAGATGTACAAGCTAACAAAATGTCCAGTAAATGCTGAATGCTTCATCCATTATGGAACATAATTCTACAGTGCAACACGTCCTGATGAATTGAAGCATTCTTATTGTTCTATCCCACCATGGAAACAAGAGCTGTCCTGTCCAAATGGAGCAAACGCAGAGGAGAGAGAGTGGAAACAGATAGACAGAGGGGGGGGGGGAGAGAGAGAGAGAGAGAGAGAGAGAGAGATGAATGTTTAATGCAGTTTTCCAGCAGAAAGGGGTGTGCAATGGTTAATCCGGAGTTTTCACCAACATGGCAACGGAACCAGAACAGGAAGACACCTGGGAATCTGAGAGCAAACAATAACATCTACCTCACAGGAAGAGCTAATGCTAAAGACATGTGAGGTCCGTGTGTGTGTGTGTGTGTGTGTGTGTGTGTGCGTGTGTGTGTGAAAGAGAGAGAGAGTGTGTGTATGTGTGTGTGTGGTGTGTACACACCAGTTAGAGGAACAAAGCATTTGTTCAGAGGTGGACTCGGATACAATGGAGTTTGTGTGGGAGACTGTGTGTCTCAGTGTGTGTGTGTGTGTGTGTGTGTATATATGTGTGCATATAGTAGGTGGGATGTGTGTTTTCCGTAGATTCTTTCCCGAAGCGGAAATCGCTCTCCCACCGTCCGGCAGGGAAGATTCCTTAAGCGTGTCGGTCCACTGATCAAGCACAAAATAACAGTAACATTCTCAGTTTGGCTCCAGAGCTTCCCAATGACTCAATAAACACTCAGTTCCTCTCTGCCCAACACTTTATTGTCTGAGTGATTTACTACAGCTCCTCTTTACCATAGAAGTGGTTGATAAACGTGTCCTTAAGGCTGTTTAATTATTCATTGATTTTGCTTAGCAATGAGGCTAATGTAGGGTGACCAGGCGTCGTCTTTTACCTGGACGTCCTCTTTTTGAGACTTAAAAAAAACATCCGGGCGGAATTTCACAAACATCCGGGATTTTACTTGAGAAGCGTTTACTCGTTCACATTTCGTCTTGCTTGCTTGCTTGTTTGGTTCACTTGAGTGAAATGTTACACTATATTAAATGGAGACAGGCGAGCATTAGGACCCAGCGGAAATCCAAGTCACTCAATCTGAAACCTGTTTTCCTTTAGGCTGCCCACAAGTTCACCAATTGGCTCTGTGGATTCTTGCTAACGTGTGATTGGCCGTCGCCGCTGTCACTCCCTCAAATAGCATCTGAACTTCTAAGTTGTTAACATGTTGAGCGTTTGTTCTGAATGTGTCACATCAGCTAGACATATTTTAATATCAGAGGTTTCATATTAAAATTCATTAACATTAACATTTGAGTCTGTGTCTGTGTGCATGCATCTACCAGTCTGTGATAAGCCATCCGTTTACATGTCTAACATGTCTTTACATTATAAAGTTTAACTATTATCAAAATAATTCAGAATTTCTGATTATTTTTACTCAAAAATTAGGTATAATTAAATGTGACCACATTTCAAACACAAGTGTAATATTGGTGATAATGAGCTGGAGTGAAGTTGACTGAAAAGGTGAAACACAGAATTGGGTGATGATTTTATGCTACATGCTTTTAACAGTTTATTATTATTTAATAATATGTAATAATGTATTAATATTTTATTATTGATTAATATTTATTTTATTATTCATAATAATGTTTAATAGCTATTATTAGTATATTATTAGTATATTATTATTATTATATATTATTATATTAATAGTAACTAGAAAATATTAATAAAATATAAATCATAATTTGTCAATATTTATGAATAATTAATAATAATAATAATAAAATTTATGTTCAAGTACCAAAAAAACCCCAGTATATACAGTGTTATCTTCATTATAGTTGTCAAAAAGTATTTGTGGCTCCCAGTGGTTTCTTTTACGTGGAAACTGGGTCGAAATGGCTTTTTGAGTGTTAAAGTTTGCCAATCTCTGCTTTAGAAGCACTTCGATATTCCTTACTGTGGCGTGTCTATTGATGGCAGCAATCATGGAGCAGTGAAAATATTCCTTCTGCTCAGTTAGCATTTTGATTGGAAGAACAGTGGTGTGCAAGTAAATTACTTTAAATTAAAAGAACCCCAACAAAATTATAACAAAATTATACATTTCCATGACATTCAGCACAGAATGTCATGGAAATGTATAATTTTGTTTTTGCATATTTGAAATATTCAAATATGTTCAAATAGCTTTTAAGGCCAGTGCTTTTTCTGCATGTTAAGCTCTTTTTCATATAAGTATTAGCCATATGCCCCTAGTGTACAACTTTTTTTAACACTGCATTTCCCAGGTTTGCAGAAAAAAAACCTTTCTTGTGAGCCATTCGAGAGGTAATGTGATGTAAATGAGACTCTAAAGGGCTAGTGTGTAGGGTCTAGGGAGCATGTCGTAGGGCGAGTTTTGTTTTGGTATTTGGCCTCGGCCGCACGGCTTGATTCGGCCTCGGCTGCTCGCTCGACTCAGCTTGTGTGTGTGTGTGTTTGTGTGAATATGCCCATGCAAGCCTGTAGCATGATTCCTGCTCTATTATTTTATATAAATATTTTCTTCCTTTGTGGAAAGAGGACTTACTCTCACTAAAACTGAGGGACAGTCTCTTTGACACTGAATGTGTGACGACGCGCTGATTTGCATGACAAGCACAGCAGAGCAGCAGACAAGAGCTGTTAATAGCTCCAGCATTCCAGTGCAGGGGAGAGAGACAACGAAAATTTTCATCAGGTTGAGTATTCTATTAAATGTCTTTGACCCCGTGCTGAGGTGTTCTCTTTTTCATCATCTCAGATCTGGTCACGGCTAATGTAGCTAACAAGAATTGGAAGCTTATACATACCACTGAACATCTAGATTTGTCTTCATTAGCAGAAAAGGTGAAATTCGTTCAACTCGCATTCATCTGTTTTGTATGGAGAGAGGTTGGAGGAGGTATTTAGCCTTTCTACAAGTGTTTTTAACCTTTCTACAAGCTATTCTAGCTTTTTTAAAGGTTATCTGAGCCTTTGTACAAATGACTTTAGCTGTGGCAAGTGTGACTTTGTGCTATCTAAAGGTTTTTTAGTCTTTATATTGGTGATTTTAGATTCTCTGAGTGATTTTAGCAGTTCTACAGGTAATTTTAGTCTTTTTACAACTGTTTAGCAATTAGCAAGTTAGCAATATGCTATACTAAGTTTAGCTCTTGGCTAATATGTTGTATTCAAGTGATTTAAGTTGAATGAGCTGGAGATTAGCCTTACAGGTCCAGATGCTAACTGAGGTAACAAGTTATCCTCTATTACATAATTGCTGCATCAGCCTTGGAGCTCTAGCGCAAAACTGAAAAAACTGAATAACAATTCTAAAGCTATGTTTTGGGGTATCGGGAAGCTGTGGAAGTTTGTTCAGAAACTCGTATACAAATAGTAATTTGAAGGTCAAGTGATAGGCTTGCACTTACACAACATAACATATTGAAGCTAAGCAGGTCCGGGTCTGGTCAGTACTTGGATGGGAGACCTTGAGTGCCTGCTGGTGTGTTGGTGGACAACAGGAGGCACTATTCCTGGATCCCATGCCTCAATTCAGTGACATGGTCTTTGGGATGAGAATTAAGGCATAGGGCTAATGTACTAGTCCCTCCTAATCATCTTCATAACCTGCCTCAGTCTCTCCTCACATCTCCATTTGATAGCTAACATGTGCTAAGAGTTCTGGTGTGGACCGGCTCCAGGTGGATGCTGGTGCTGATAATTGGCTTTGTCCCAAATACCAAAGAGTTTAGAATGTCTAGAGAAGTGCTCTAAGTACGGATTGAGTTATGATCTCTATGCTTTGGTAAACTTGGGCTTGATCGAGTTTTCTTAACAAAATCAGTTTACGTTGGCATTTGTGCTGCCAGTGCCCGAACCCCTCCTAGTCATCATTCGATTAGGAGGCTGCTGGGCTTCTCCATGGACTACTGATTCAATGTTCTTGCTTACCTTCCGCCGGTCAAGCTCCCACTTACAGAACCTTAATTAAAGACAGCTTCCTGCATGGGGCCAATTAGAGCTGATGATTAGCTACAGAGTCTCAGCCCAACAGAATTAGAGAGAAAACTATATGGAGAGGGAGAAAGTGAGAGGGGGTTTTGGGTGAGAGAGAGAAAGAGAGAGAGAGAGAGAGAGAGAAAGAGAGTGAGTTGTCGAGAAAGGAAGGAAAGGTAATACATTCCTCCCTAATCTGTCTATGGTGTTTTTTCTCGGGGAGCCTTTATTAGTGGCCTTAGGCTGTGTGTGTGTGTGTGTGTGTGTGTGTGTGTGTGTGTGTGTGACAGGAGAAATGAGCTGTCATCACTAGGCAGCCACTGTTGCACAATTCTGAATGTATGTGACACACACACACACACACTACTTGGTCACTCGGCCATTCCAGTACACACACGTGCATGCAGAAGTCTGCGAAAATGAGTCCCTTAGGAAAGAAAAAATACCTACCTTGTTGGTCCACTTTATAGATGCAAGGTCAGAGACAGTAGTTTGTGTTGGTCCTCTATTGGTGGACGCTGTTGGATGATCCACTTTAACACACCATCACCACGTCAATGTCACTGAGAATGATCCACCTGCTCTGGGGGTTCTAACCATAGTAGAAAGGGTGAGGGATGGTGAGAGCACAGCAAAGTCCAGTAATATGACAGCAGGAGTTCAGTACTGTCTACAGTAAGGAGACTTGTTGAAGATATTTATTTGCGTGAGAAATAAAACATTTTCTGATCATTTTAAGGATTCTTTTACAGACAAGACATCAACTTTGTGCATTTGCTGTATAAAAACACTGGGCATGTTGATTCAGACGCTGAATACAGTGGACTGTTATGACGTTAAAACAGAGACTGAACTGCTGAAGGCTAATCATACATTTACTATTCAAACAAACATACACGTGTAGACAGTGTTCCTATACTCCAATCAATAATACACCACCTTCTGATAGTCATACTGATGATACAGACACATTGAGCAAGCCTACTCATTCAGACAGACTCTCACACACACACACACGCACACACACACAAACACACACACACTGTTATGTATTCTCAGCTTTGGGTAATAATTCTGTCAGCGGAGTCATTTACCGTCTCACGACACTACATCATTACTCTGTCTTTCGAAACACACACACACACACACACACACACACACACACACACACACTTCATTATTTCATTATCAGAGCTGATCCTGTGTTTCAACACCACTTAGACAGCGTCTGTGTTTGTGCTGCCTGACGACATGAAGCTTCATTCACAGAGAAAACAGGTGAGCCTACAGCTGGGCCTGTTTGTTTTGTTTGTTTGTTTGTTTGTTATTTGAGTAAACATCTGCCATAAACCAAACCATATCAGAATTACAATTCCTTCAAGGGCAGAATATTGGACTACTATAACTTTAATCTAACTTATAATTTTGCCATAAAATGTATATATATTGGCAGATGTCCATTACAAGATGTCCATTGTAAAAAGCGCTATATAAATAAATTTTGATTGATTGATTGACAGATGATGTCACTCCATTGCCTTCCGCTTTTATAAAAATGAAACCAAATTACAGTCAGTCCACCCCCTCATTTGGTAACCCTGCTTTCTGAAAGTCACTAGCCATCTAAGTCAGACTGGGTCTACACTAGCAGTCTAAGTTATACTGTGTCAACACTAGCAGTCTAAGTCAGACTGCGTCAACACTAGCATTCTAAGTTATACTGGGTCTACACTAGCAGTCATTGGTTGAAATAAACTAAAGATGGTAAAGCTTTGGTTCACTCTGGTCCAGACTAAGTCCTGCTTTGCTGTTAGCACATGCTGGTTAAACATAGAAAATAACTGTTTAAACTGTAGCTGGACTAGACCAGAACATACCTTTGGATAGACTTGTGGACACAACTGAGTCCAGAACTTCTAACTACACTAGTGATAACTGCTAGAAAAAGATGCTGCAGCCAGAGTTGCCAGGTCCAGTAAAAACAACCTGTCCAGACTCTCTAAAACCAGGCACTACATCTGTTAGGGAGAGAGACAGAGAGAAAGAGATGTCAGCTATCTGAGGCCTTTTGTCTGTAATGTGGTTTGAAGTGGAACAGTGGGGTTTCCCAGATGCTCTCTCTCCCTCTCCATTGTCTTTCAGAGCTG
>BRDA01038309.1:0-12127 GCA_036984385.1 Crenuchus spilurus
TCTTCCTCGATGCCATGTTGCACACCAAATATGGACCGTCTCTGTGACATCATCATGCAAATGCGTCCTTATGATGAGTCAGTGGAACCGATAAGTAGAATCGTTAGGCAAGCAGTCTACAATTCCAGAGAATTTAATTAGTAAGAACTGGTTCTTGTAGAGAACCGGTTCTTGATTCCCATCCCTACAACCTCCGTCACAGAGCAAATTAAACTCGTAAGTCAAGGTTCCACTGCATATTGTAATGTCTTTTGAAAGCACATTTCAGAAATACTTTCAGGAGCGTGCCTTTACACTACTTGTATACATTGAAGTGGAAGAGTCTAATGGCTGAAGATAGATTACAACTCTACCATCTTGCAGTCAGAGGTTTAAACACAACACAAAATGAAACACTGTCTGCCACCTTCATATGTAAGCTATTAATAAAAATTCAATATGATAACCGATATGATATCACAAAACATAATATTGTGATACTCCAATATATCAATATTATTACACTTCTATTGATGTAATATATCAAATGTGTACATAATATATATTAACTGATGTAATATATTAAATCCAAATGTGTACATCATTAAATACACTGAAATAAAATTTAATTTACATTGAAATTGCCACAAAATATGTTGAAATGATGTTGATGTTAATGCAGAAATTGTTATTTAAGAGCGCACACATATTCACAAAATCTAAATCTTGTAGTCATTATGCAGTCACATATTTTATGATGTAAATATTCCACACATTGATACTACACATTAAATGTCCTATGGCATTGCTGTATGCATTGTCTGCTGCTTTTAAAGGGACCACATCACTGACAGTTTTGTTGTCCTTTTAATTAATTTACTGAAAATGTCAACAAATGCAACAAATTTCAAATTACACATATAACACATATAACACAATATGATAAATAATATACAAAGAGAAAGATTTAAGATTTTAATTGTCTAGGATACATTTTTGGTGCAGTTCAGTGAAAATTTTAAAAGAAAAAAAGGGGAAAAAACAGTAAAAAAAATAAATAAATTATAAATTAAAAAAAAAATATATATGATTTTTTATCAATAAAATTAACATTTAAAATGATTTTTCAGACAATTTCATTTTTTAATTTTATTAAGATCATATATAAAAGCTTAACATTACATAGACATGTAGGTTCACTGAACATGTTTAAAAGTGAAAAATGTGTTGTGTTGGTATTGTGACAACTGGTTCCTATCACTACCATTGTAAAGACTGAAAAAGAGTCTATAATTAATAATTTCACATGAAGGCATCATCTTAGCCAATTAAAACTGACATTTGGAATAATTAGTGGAATTCCCCTTTAAAATTAAGTGTGTCATTGTGTGAAACAGTCATTTAAAGTAACTTTTTACAGTAATACTTTCACTTTAAATCACAAAAATTTGAATAAATTCACTATATAACATTCTTCAGTGCTGTTTCCAAGTCAGCCAAGCAAACGTTCCACATCACTGTCTTAAAGTTATTGTTTGAGATCGCCCCTTTGTTGCCTTGTTTCCAGGGTGTTGACTAACAGTGGAGTGAAGATCCTGTATGGACAGAACACAAAGGATGGACGCACACATATACACACAGACTGACATGAGTCAGAGCAGTGAGCAGTTGTTCTCAAGTGTCTATCTGGGGCATGTCAGGACTTGTGGTGAGATGGTGGCTGATTCACCGCCCATGCAGGGGCTCACTTCCCACTCCCACAGACTGTGCCCTTCCTCTGAACTCCGTACACATCGTGCCAGCCTGAGAACGCTTCACACGAGGAGTGTGGCAACATTTATTTGCGTGATGTGTTTTGCTGCTCGTCAGACACATCATTTAACCTCTTTCACTTTGTAGTCAGGTCTTACTCGAGCTCTAGAAAGCTGTTCTAGTTTGTTAGGCCTGTGTGTGGCAAACAAGGGAAATGCCACTGAGAAAACTGATTTCACAGAGCTCACAGAGATGGAAATCATTGTACACTCATACCAAGAGCACCCACAGACTGTGCCCTCTGTCTGACTTTTCGGTTACAAACTGGAAACTGTGTACATTTTCATCATTTAATCTGATTAGCACTGTGAAGAGTTTATCTTCACTTCTTTTATTGCTGTGCTCTGTAAAAATGAATGTGCAGGTCTTTAAAGAGGTCATATCATGGAAAAAATATTTATTTTTTGACTTAAAATGCTTTCTTTAGTATGTAAACATTGTTAAGACTTAAATACACCATTTTGTTCAGTCTGTGCAGAAAACTAGGCTGCAAAAACAGCCCATTTTAAACGTATTACTTCTTGTGATGTCACAAGCATTCATTTGGATATATACACATCTTCAGCATATAGTTTATCCCCACCCATATTGAACCTATGAGTGTTTCAGGATGCCAGCTTTTTTAATTCAGTCAGGATGCAGCCAAATTTCATTTGCATATATCAGTCTTAAAGGTACAGTAACACAAATAACTTTTAAGTAGCAAAAGAGAGGTCTAAAATGTAATTATGGCTGTATTTTGGAATGTAAACCTACACAAACACTAAAGTTGACCTCATGCAGATGAATCTTCAAGAATAATGTAAGATGTACTATTTGGACAAAAGTATTGGGACATCTGCACATTGACTGTTTCTTCCAAATCAAGGCTATTAAAAACGAGTTTGTCCTGCTTTTATTGAATGAGCTGTCTCTACTGTCCAGGTAAGGCTTTCCCTACATTTTGAAGCATTGGTGTGAGGATTTGATTGCATTCATTGACATTAGTGAGATCAGGATGTTGGATGCTCACCAACCCACTTCATCCCAACTCATCCCATAGACCCCTCTAGCAAATTTCTGGTGTTAGGGATGGTGCCAATGGGTTCATATTTATCCAGAAAGTCTATTAGCAGTGCTTCTCTGCAAGGGCTACCAACATGTGCATTTGTACATCTGTGTCAGCAATTGATTCAACATAAAGTAATAAATGCATTAATTAGAAGCGGTGTCCACAATCATTTGGACATAAAAAATTAAACACTTCTGTCCACTATCTAGTACACCAGTGATAAGTGCATCTAAATTTAAGGCCAGTCTCCTTGAAGGCCACCAAGGTGATGGCAGTATAAATACATGGTAGGACCTCTCGTCTGTCAGAACATGTGCTTGTGTGTTGGGATGCAGGGCGTGCGAAGGGGGGGAGGTCCATACTTTCACCCATGGAATCTGCACCATTTGCAAAGGCTTAAAGCGATCCTCATGCATTGAAATGAGAGAAGATTCAGTGGAGCAAAACCTGCCCTGAGAAATACGTCCTGTAGACAAGCGAGGAAGATGTGCAGGCCGAGCGGCTCCTCAGCCTATGATATCTGATCGGAGCAGGCAGCGCGTTTTTAACGAATCTTCCCACCGCGAGGCCTAAAGCACACAACGTAGGTCAACTCCTGCTCCCATGGAGAGAAGGCCTAGACTGCTATTAATACCAGGGGCAGTCCCATAGACTGCAGTCTCAAAATAAGAGACATGATGAAAGGGACAATTCAGTGAGGGACACATTTTGTGAGATGTTTTTCTCATGTGTGTACTGAAATTACATCAAAAACAGGCCTACTGTCATTTGTCTCCTCGCTGATGGTCATGAACTTTTGATTTGCATGTACTTCCTGTGTTACTAAAGCAGTACGTCTTCACACAGCCAATTAATTAAAAGAGCTAATAATGCTTAATGATAGAAAAATGGACATTAGTTGTGTATACACCAATAAGGTCAATCTGTTTGGTCTCTGCCAGCATATATTCACTGTTAACCACAGTTGCATGTTTGAAAAAGCATTTTCATTAACTTCTTAATTGGCACGGATCAACCAGATCCAAGATTCTTTACATTTCGAGTTTCATTATTTTCTTATTTTCTAAAATACACACTAAAGACTGGAGTCATATGAATGCTGAAACTAAAGAATAAATATGACTAAAAACAATATTTAACCATTGATTTTTGGTTGATGTTGAAATAAGTCCTAAACAAATAGAATTGAGCACTGTCCTGCTGAAAGGTGCCTCTTGTGTTACAAATCTTGCAAGATAACCCTGAAATAAATTATGTCTGGGACTAAAAATCTAAATGTATTTTGAATGTATTTTCTGTAGCTACTGTATAAAAGCTCAAAAGGATTTAATCATGCAGATTCAGATCCTACAAATACAGTATATTGTTAAGAGTAACAAGAATGTGGTTTTGCCATTTCTACCAATCGGTAGAGGTATGGTAGACAATAAAAAAACAGACTAGAGACTATAAATGCAACATTATATTGTCTGAATGCAAACCAGCAATTCTTCATACTCATACCACGAGTTATATACTGGATCAAATTCAAAGTTAGTAAAAAAATTAGCATATTGTACAGTTTTTGTAGTTTATGTTCTGATTTTACTATAAAGTGCTATCTCATTGTATGTTTAAAGTGTACTTTAAAAAACTGTGGGGTATTAAAAAAAAAAAAAAAAAAAAAACCTTTATTATTGCCCTCCACCCCTACCCAAATAAAATGTATTTAGTTTCTTCTTTTCTTGGAGAGGATGTAAAAGGGTTAAGGCAGTAGGAGAAGCCTCGTCTTTATTGAGGAAAACAATCAATCTCAGTTATGTGCTTTAAAACCAAGTGTACCAAAGATTATAGAGACATTTTAACACTTGCACCTACTGTTGTTGTGATGTTTGTCCTGTTCTGTTCTGTTTCTCTTTCATCTGTCCTTCACGCACCTTCAGAGTAGATTGTAGTTCACTTCCTGTTCAGCCATCATTCAAGTTTCCATTCACCATATCACTCCCACACTACATTTCCCATGATGCACCTCACCTTCTTACATCACTTCCTTGTTTCTGCTCACCTGTGTTTAATTTTGTAATCAATGTTTCCCTTTAAAAGCAGCACTCTCCATTTAGTCCTTGCTCGGTGTTTTTGTTTTTCTGTTCTTCATGCACATATCTTGTTTTCTCTCCAGTTCATGTTTGGTTGTTCTTGTCTTGATGTTTAGCCCTTTTGTGGTTTAGTGCTGGTACTTAGTCATTTTAGTGTTTGGAATTGTTTTGGTATTCTCTCCCTCACACACCTTCTCCTTTTCTATCTTCTATCTAGTTGTTCCTTCTGTTTTGATCTGTTTGTTTCTATCGTTCCCTTCTGAGTTATATTGTGTTTGTTCTGAGTATTTTACTTCAGGTCAGAGTTCTTATTATTTTTGGTCATGTCCGAGTTCATATTGTTCTTGTCTGGGTTCATGTCTAAGTTACTTGTTTTGTAATTGTTACTACTTCTGAGTTTTTGCCTTTTGTGTTTGTCTAGATCTGAGTTCTGGTTTCGTTGGTTTTTCCTAGTTCTGTTCAGCCCCTGTTTCTACCTTTCCCCTGTATTTAGTTTAATAAAGATATGTTTTACCTGCACTCACCTTCTGTCTTGTTCTCTGTGGTTCTCACGTAGCTGTGGATCCCACGTCACAGTGGTAGTGATCTACCTTTGAGCCTTAATTTTTTGAGTGTATATTTGTGCACAAAATCACTGTAGGCCAATAAATTCATACATAAAATGAGAATATTATAAAGTTTTTGTTTTTTTTTATTCACAAAGGAAAACTGTCACATTTCTCAACTTTGTGTTTTAACATTGATCAGTGTGGCTTATAGAGTTGGCCTGCCAGTCAAGCACAGTAATATAATGGTCAGCAAATTGTGAGGTTGTAGATTTGGAACTGTTGAAAAGGAAATTAGCATCTCTATAACGATTGTCAGCAGATGGAAGCATAAAGTGCTCTAAAATCTCATTTATGTTGACTTTGTTCTTGATAAAACACAGTGGACCACCACCTGCAGATGACATGGCTCCTCAAACCATCACAGAAACTTCACACTGGACTTCAGACACCTTGGATTCTGTCTCTTCACTCTTCTCCAGGCTCTAGGATCTTAATTTCCAAATGAAATGAAAAATCTGGAAATCCAATTATTTTCTGACTTTGCTCAGATATTGTCTGGTTCAGGAGTGTTGATATTAGGAATATGGCAGATGGAGCTCTGAGAGATAGTGTTTATACTGTTTGAGTAGTAATTTTAGTCAAATTCAAATGAATTTCTGATTTTCGTGAGCTATATGCCATGCTGACCAATGGTTTGAAATATGTCCCTTTACAATCGTAAATAGGATGTGAATGTATAAGAAAGTTTTTAATAAAGTAAAGACTTGATACATTTAAAGCTTTTTCCATTAACTATATTTATAGGAACTTTTATTTTTAAGACTATGCTCCTGGTGGTTGTGCCTCACATGGCTCCATTAGGAGCAGGTGCTATGAGAGGGAGTGTCTGTCACTTTTGCTGTTTTTCGAGAACACACAACCCCTCACCCCCAACCTCCTCCAGCTTCTATACCTAAGCATGTGGAGCATTTCCTCCCATCCATGAGAATGAGACTCCAGACAAATTTAGCCCTAGCTCCATGTGAAAGTCAATGCGGTTTGGACGAGGCGGCGGCCAAGGTCTTTCCAGCAATTGGTTTGGTCTCTTTTCTCAGCAAAGAGTCATTTATGTATCTGATGCAAATATTTTTATTCGTGAAAATTCAGCAAAACTATTAAATCCATTTTCAGTTGGAAATAGCACTGAATGGCTTTCACCATCATAGATCATGGATCCAAAAAAAGGGCTGTTTTAGTCCTTTTACTATGACTTATCTTACATTTGTTGTAGACACTCTCTGAAAACAAAATACTGGAGCATCACTAGGTCATTAAAGATCATGTTTCTGGCCTAAAACTTGATGGAACCATCTTATGGACTAATCTATTAGGCTTGCCTGAGCTCCTGAATCTCCTTCCCTAAGGAGTTCTCTGAAGACTTCATCAGTCTTTATAGGCACGTCTGTTCTCTCAGTAGCCATCTTTACCACAGTGTTTCAATTTATACAAGACCAGATTTCTTCTCTTTAAATGAGGAAAGACCCAAGTCCTCAAAAGTCAATTTAACATTTCAAAATGTATCTGTAAACACTGATGAAATTGGATGAAAATCTCATAAATACACATAAAATTATGCTTTTTGGAGTTTGCGCTACTGTATTGTTACCTTTATGTAGTTTATATTCCTCTGTGAGTCACGGGCACATTAGCTCTAACTATATAAGCCTAAGTTACATACATGCATACACATTATACTTATATTGCGCCTTTCTAGACACCCAAGGACGCTTTACAATCAACACACTTCATATACACACACTCCGGTGAGGAGCGGCAGCCAGTCACGCACAGCGTACTCTCAACCGAAAGCAACCGTCCACCTGGAGGACTGAACCGAGCATTAGGGGGATCACCCAGAACTGAGTGCCAACCATATCAGGGCATACATACATACATACATACATTCATACACATCAGGGTAATTTTAGAGTAATCAATCCACCTGATCTCCATGTTTTTGGACTGTGGAAACCGGAGTCCCCAGAGGAAACCCACATGGAGAACATGGAAACTCCGCTCAGATGCAGACTCGAACGCAAGACCTCAGCGCTGAGAGGCAAATGTGCTAACCACTAACGCCCAGTTGTACAGTATGTCATTGAAGTATTGGCTCTGATTTTCATGCATAATGAGCCTTATCTACCTGTCAGTTTGCTCACCTGTTGTTTATGACGTGAGCTTTTTCTTCTACTGTAAATTTTGGTTTGTCGTTTTCTGTTTTCTCTGTTTTTCATAATTGGGTTTTGAGTCTAATCATTTTTTGACTTTTCACCTTCCTCTGCATTAATGTTTTTGTCTTGTCAAACTTAAACTACTATATGCATCTGATGTCTGTTCAGGTCATATGGCAATGCTGACATGACCAACTGTCTATTAAAAGTTGTGTTTTTGTCCTTTTTTAATGTTCTCTATTTTTGAAAACTTTTTTTCTCTGTTTTAAAAAAGACTTTGTTCACAACAAAATCTCTCATCCACATAAGAACACCAAAATGACTGAAAAATGCTCACATGACCATGCCAACCCAGTTGGGTCAGCACAGAAATGACACAAAAATAAACCACGAGCATGTATATAAGAGAGCTTTGAGATTTTCTAAAAGTGAGAGAAGAGAAAATAGAAATCATTTCTAAATGTATTTAACCCATAAGAGTCCATTGTGATGTATTGCATGTGTCACTAAAAGACTGGAAAGTTCACTTTATCATCATAAAGACTCTAAGCGACATGTATGGAACATCCTGGATGGAGTCATATTACAGTTTGTACATTTGTGTTCATTTGACCGTATTTACAGCACACTGATGTGAACGAGAGCGCTATGCATCAGCCACTGTTGTCACCAGACGGGCTTTAGGTGGTGAAGGTGTTAGTGTGTCTAGTCAATACAGAACTGCACTCCACTTTGTGAATGATACAGTGACAAGCACATACTTCTTGAACAATATCATTAATCCAGTCACTGTACCTCTGCATGAACAACACAGGCCTAATTTCATCTTCATGGATGATGATGCTCATTAGGGAACATCTGCTGGAGACTGAGGTACCTCAAATGGAGTGGCACTTTCTCCAGACCTGAATCCCATAGAAAACCAACCAGAAGTGCCTTTATAATGCTGTGATGAATCCTTAAGAATGTTACTCACATCCAGCCATATGGTCCATGCTGCTCTTCTCTCAGACAGTCTTGTTAACATACAAAAAAAGGATGGAAACGGTAAACAGACGAGTGAAGTGAATACAGCCAAAGCATGTCCTATAAAATATCACAAGGTTTAGATTAGAGCACTCCGACGTTTTATTTATGTGACGTGACCTTTGCATGCCCTGCTCAGACGTACATAAAGCTTGTAGCCTGTTGCTTTCTGCTACTGAGTGCAGGAATGAATTAGCCAGTTAGGGTAGGTGACCTGAACCTTCAGCACAAAGCCATATCCCTAGGGAAATTGAAATGAACTCATTAACATGCACAAGATTCCCGCCTTCGGATGCCCATTTTTCCACTTTTTCATTGTAGGTCAACTTGTTTTGGGAGCAATAAGAACACATTTAGGTGTTCCTGTGTGAAAGAAACAGCCAAACATAACTAGACCATTAGACCATCAAGAAATCAGACAAGGAATTGTGTGTGTGTGTGTGTGTGTGTGCTTGCATGTGGAAGGGTTTACTCTAAAAAATAGGTCCCTGAATGCGATGGTTGCAAAATGAAAAGAATAGAAACTATTAAACTTTATGAATGTAAGAAAATATCAATTCACTTGAGTATCGTAATGTTTTTTTGATATTGTATCGATTCTCAAAAACACATTTTTAGTATTTTACATGTGAAGATTTGTGGTTCATTTTCTGTTGCACTTAAACTCCAGACCACTAGATGGCAGTGAGGTCAGCTATGCCATTAGCCATTTACTCTTGCATTCCAATGTAAATAACAATGAAAGGGCATGGCAGAGTTTTCCAGGCTACATTTTGTCCCAGTTATTGTTCATCCACATGGATTACGTCGCTGTGTCCACGTGACTCATCGCCAATTTTGCAAAAACAAAGCTTCCACCCACACGTTTGTCATTCATTCTGGCTTTGTTTCTCATTTAGTAAGCATCACCTAACACATTAATCCAAAACATTTCCATTATTTTTTGTGTTTTTGTGCTTGTTTGTTGAGTGTACCAGAAACAGACCTCTCTGGACACATTTCCATATGCCAATAAGAGTCTTCAGTAAAAGTAAGAATGATGTTAAGTGTGAATTTATCCATTTCATTAGTCTTTTTTTGCATTTATTTCTTGTTGTTTTCTCTATGTAAAACTAAAGTTATTTTATATAAAATTTATTTTTAGTTAATATTTTGGAGTGTCTGGAGCAGATAAATTGGATTTACTTTATTTCTTTTGGAAAATAGTGCTTCAGTTATCATTTGTTTCAGTTATCGTCAGGCACTTTTGAATGGATTAATGATGAAACCCAAGGTTCCACTGTATATTGCCTTGCTTTTGGCATCAAAATATATCACAAAATCTCCTGTATTATGATTTGAATCATATCGCCAATACACAGCTCACAATTACTAAACTTGAGGGTTCCTTAGAATGCAAAATTGTATTGACCTTGGCAGTTTAACAGGGACAGTTTTGCCCTTTTGTGAATATAAGGCCTTCAAAAACAAGATCAAAACCGTAGACTGTTTTGTACACCACCAGAATTTACAGACAGCTCCTGAACTTCTGCCATTACAGTTTCAGTTCCCATGCCAGGTCAGGCAAACATCCTCCCAATACCATCCATTCAATTCATAACAGTTTTTCTCTTGACGTACTGCCTCTCTTAGGCACTTCTCTTCCATTCTGTGCAGTTCTTGTCTCTCGTCACTCTGTTTTTCATTTCATACATTTCTAGTGCCCATGTGGTATCAGCATCAAAAACACAAAACGGACCAAAGAAGTTAATAAAATACAGTGCCCTCCATAATTATTGGCACCCCTAGTTAAAATGTGTTAAAAATGCCTTAAAATAAATATTTTTTTTATTGAAGAAGAAGAATTTGACTCTGAAAAAGTTTAGTAAAAAGCAACCTTCAACTCAAGTGAAAAAATAAAGAAAGAAATAATCCTGACTGAGAAATAATTATTTCCCATAAAATGACCTGTTCCACAATTATTGGCACCCTTAACAATTTCTTGGAAATAAATGTATTTGAACCATTTATGTCATTTCTACTGTAGTTTATAAAGTGGATCAAAGTATCTAGGAACCTTTAATTAGTAATTCATCACTTCCTGTTTCCCTGGGGTATAAATATAGCATTACACAGAGTACACATGTTTATTCACTCTTAAACATGGGAAAGACAAGAGAACACACTATTCAAGTAAGGCAGATGTGTGGTGACCTTCATAAATCAGGCAATGGCTACAAGAAAATAGCCACTCACCTGCAGATGTCCTTATCTACAGTCAGAGCAATCATCAAAACTTGATGGAAGGGGAAGGGGACACAAGTGTATCTTCCCACCATGCACAGTAAGAAGGATGGTAAGAGAACTAAAAAGTTCTCCAAAGCTCACTGTAAGAGAATTTAATCAAATGGTAGCATCTTAGGGTTACGAGGTCTCCCAAACAACTATCAGATGCTATCTACATGCCAACAAGCTGTTTGGGAGGCATGCATGGATAAAGCTTTTCTGAGTTATACTCATAAGCGTAAACAGGTGGAGTTTGCCAAGTGGTACTGGGATTTTAACTGGGACTGCGTGCTTTGGTCAGATGAGACCAAAATATAGCTTTTTGGTAAGAAACACTGTAAGCGCAACACCAAGGATGAGTACGCAGAAAAACACCTCATGCCCACTGTTAAGTATGGGGGAGGATCGGTGATGCAGTGGGCCTGTTTCTCCTCCACAGGACCTGGGAACCTTGTAAGCACACATGGGATCATGAACTCTGTGAAATATCAGTACATTTTGAATCAGAATCTGGTGGCTTCTGCCAGAAAGCTGAAGATGGGTCATCACTGGGTCTTTCAGCAAGATAATGACCCCAAACATATGGCCAAATTTACTCAAAAATGGTTCACAAGGCACAAAATCAAGCTTCTCTTATGGCCATCTCAGTCCCCAGACCTCAACCCAATAGAAAACCTGTGGGGTGAGCTGAAGAGGAGAGTGCATAGGAGAAGACCCAGGACTCTGGACGATTTAGAGAGATTATGCAAATAGGAATGGTAGAAGATGCCTCTTTCGGTATTCTCCCATCTTGTGAAGGGTTATAGGAGAAGATTAAGTGCTGTCTTGTTGGCAAAAGCAGGTTGTACAAAGTACTAAAACCAGGGGTGCCAATAATTGTGGCACACATGATTTCATTCAAAAGATTTATTTCTTAATGTGTGATTTTTCCCCTGCCAATTAAAGGCACTCTCTTTTTTTTGCACTGTTGTCCTATATTATTTGTTTTAAACAAGAATTTATTAGAAGCCAATAATTATGGAGGGTGCTGTATGAATCAGCAAGGAGTAAAGAGAACTTATGGGCACTCAGTCAAAAAAATTCTCCCACAGCTCGGCTGTGTGAGCCATTCAATGTATACTAACACACCACCACCACATCAGCGTGACCAAAAATGATCCA
>BRDA01038315.1:0-12378 GCA_036984385.1 Crenuchus spilurus
TGTGTGTGTGTGTGTGTGTGTGTGTGTGTGTGTGTGTGTGTGCGTGACAAAGCTTTAGTGTTTGTACTTTAGTTTACCACAATGTTTATGTACAGCCCACAACAATGAGAGAGAGAGAGACAGAGAGAGACAGAATCAGAGAGAGAGACAGAGAAAAGAGAGTGAGAGAGAAGAGAGAGACAGAGAAGAGAGAGAGAGACAGAGAGACAGAAAAGAGAGAGAGAGAGAGAAGAGAGAGAGAGACAGAGAGAAAAGAGAGAGAAGAGAGAGTTAGATAAAAGGAGAGAAGAGAGAGAGAGAGAAAAGGAGAGAGAGAGACTCCCCCCTCTCTGTACACTTGTATGGTGTGTTGTACTGCTGACTTGGCTGGAGGCTCTTTGTTGTACTGGTGGTGAAGCAGATACACATCAGGGTGGGAGAACACTGGGCTGTGATGCACTAGATTACAGACTGCAGTAATTACACACTCTCAGACAGGAAGTGGGCAAAAAAAGAACAACGCTGCCCCCCTGTCCCCCAGGGACGCCGTGTTTATGTGCTGCGGGTCAGGAAAGTCACTGTGTGATAGTTTAATCACACTGACTCACTCAGACTGAGCTCTGACTCCCCCAGTCACAGCCAGGCACTAACCAGTAACCACACTTACACTCACAGCCAAGAGAAACCATCTCTGTGTCTGAAGGCACGTCCTGTGTCAAGCTTTTGTTGACTGTTATTCACTGCATTCCTCATGACACAAACACACACACTACTAACCTTAACTACTACTACTACCACTCTAACTCTAACCCTATCCTTACCATAACTATAACTAGAGAGATACAGAGACAGAGAGAGAGAAGAGTGTGTGAGAGAGACAGAGACACAGAGAGAGAGAGACAGAGAGAGTGTGTGTGAGAGTGAGACAGAGAGAGAGACAGAGAGAGAGAGAGAGAGAGAGACAGAGACACAGAGAGACAGAGAGAGAGAAGAGTGTGTGAGAGAGACAGAGACACAGAGAGAGACAGAGAGAGTGTGTGTGAGAGTGAGACAGAGAGAGATACAGAGAGAGAGAGAGACAGAGAGAGACAGAGACACAGAGAGAGAGAGACAGAGAGAGAGAAGAGTGTGTGAGAGAGACAGAGACACAGAGAGAGACAGAGAGAGTGTGTGTGAGAGTGAGACAGAGAGAGAGAGAGAGACACAAAAACATAACAGTGTAATAACAGAACCCGGTAAGAGCCCATAAAAGCTGCTCTCAGCCAAACACACACAGATGGGTTTTGGGTTTGTTTAGGAAGCCAGTCACCACTTCTCAAAATATCTCCATCACAACACACACACACACACACACACACACACACACTTCTGTGAATTGTGGAGATATTCCATAGATTTCCATTCACTTCCTGGAGACCTACCCAAACTTTAGTTGTTAGTATTAGCCTAACTCTAATACTAACCCCACCTCAGCCTTAACCTTTACTCTAACACTAATATACCCCTGAACCAGAACTACTACTAATCTTAATCCTAAACTCTAACCCTAAACTTCTCCTAACAATAACATAAAAGTCAGGACTATTCCTCCGTTTCCTACAGTCTGACACATCTGTTCATAAAAACACACACAGTGGTGCTTGAAAGTGTGTGAACCCTTTAGAATGTTCTATATGTCTACATAAATATGAGCTAAAACATCATCAGATGTTCACACAAGTCCTAAAAGTAGATAGAGAACCCAGTTAAACAAATGAGACACAAATATTAGACTTGCTCATTTATTTATTGAGGAAAATGATCCAATATGACATATTTGTGAGAGACAAAAGTATGTGAACCTCTAGGATTAGCAGTTAATCTGAAGGTGAAATTAGAGTCAGGTGTTTTACATCAATGTGATGACAGTCAGGTGTGAGTGGTCACCTGTTTTATTTAAAGAACAGAGATCTATCAGAGTCTGCTCTTCACAACATGTCTGTGGAAGTCTATCATGAACAAAGGAAATGTTTAGTTACAGTTATTGCTGTAAAGGGGGGGTCACACCAGATACTGAAAACAAAGGTTCACATACTTTTGTCTCTCACAAATGTCATATTGGATCATTTTCCTCAGTAAATAAATGAGCAAGTCTAATATTTGTCTCATTAGTTTAACTGGGTTCTCTTTATCTACTTTTAGGACTTGTGTGAACATCTGATGATGTTTTAGCTCATATTTATGCAGAAATAAAGAACATTCTAAAGGGTTCAAAAACTTTCAATCGCCACTGTACTTACAACACACACATCCTGTTTTCCTTGCTAGAATCTGAGTATTTTCCCAGAGAAGAGGTCTTCAGAGCATGTCTGTGAAGCTCACTGTTTTTGTGTTCCTGTGGGAAAAACAGAAGACTGAGGTCAGAGAGCAGAGAGTCGGGTCAGGAGCACAGAACAGTGAGGGAACAAACATATAAGTCCTATATATCCTGCTAAATCTGGTGCACTTTCACTTTTATCTCCGTTACATCCAGTATGAATCTAAAGTGTGTGTAGTGTTTACAGTCTAGCAGTAATAACTGTGGAGTGTGTTTGATCCAGTATGAATCTGCAGTGTGTGTAGTGTTTACAGTCTAGCAGTAATAACTGGAGTGTTTTTGATCCAGTATGAATCTGCAGTGTGTGTAGTGTTTACAGTCTAGCAGTAATAACTGTGGAGTGTGTTTGATCCAGTATGAATCTGCAGTGCGTGTAGTGTTTACAGTCTAGCAGTAATAACTGGAGTGTGTGTAGTCTTTAGTCTAGCAGTAATAACTGGAGTGTTTTTGATCCAGTATGAATCTGCAGTCTGTAGTCTTTACAGTCTAGCAGTAATAACTGGAGCGTGTTTGATCCAGTATGAATCTGAAGTGTGTGTAGTGTTTACAGTCTAGCAGTAATAACTGGAGCGTGTTTGATCCAGTATGAATCTGAAGTGCGTGTAGTCTTTACAGTCTAGCAGTAATAACTGGAGTGTTTTTGATCCAGTATGAATCTGCAGTGCGTGTAGTGTTTACAGTCTAGCAGTAATAACTGGAGTGTGTGTAGTCTTTACAGTCTAGCAGTAATAACTGGAGTGTTTTTGATCCAGTATGAATCTGAAGTGCGTGTAGTCTTTACAGTCTAGTAGTAATAACTGGAGTGTTTTTGATCCAGTATGAATCTGCAGTGTGTGTAGTGTTTACAGTCTAGCAGTAATAACTGTGGAGTGTTTTTGATCCAGTATGAATCTGAAGTGTGTGTAGTGTTTACAGTCTAGCAGTAATAACTGTGGAGTGTTTTTGATCCAGTATGAATCTGCAGTGCGTGTAGTGTTTACAGTCTAGCAGTAATAACTGGAGTGTGTTTGATCCAGTATGAATCTGAAGTGTGTGTAGTGTTTACAGTCTAGCAGTAATAACTGGAGTGTGTTTGATCCAGTATGAATCTGAAGTGTGTGTAGTGTTTACAGTCTAGTAGTAATAACTGGAGTGTGTTTGATCCAGTATGAATCTGAAGTGTGTGTTGTCTTTACAGTCTAGCAGTAATAACTGGAGTGTTTTTGATCCAGTATGAATCTGCAGTCTGTAGTCTTTACAGTCTAGCAGTAATAACTGTGGAGTGTTTTTGATCCAGTATGAATCTACAGTGTTTACACAAATACTTCGTCGCATCAACTGACCAACCGTCCAACAAATGACATTTATGACCTCACCATATTCTCTTATTAAGCTGAACTGCTGAGCTTTCAGTGCTGTGGTTTAATTACATTCTTAGCTTTGGGGGTCACGAAGGGAGGCAAAGCCTCTGCTTTCATGCAATATTTACGTTCACACAGTGCATTAAAGCCTTGACTTACAATAACATTTGACACTTATATTTTATAAATGAAGGTTTTGACTCTCTTTTTGAAATGCAGGAGGGCTGTGGCGTAATGCGAGGTGAATAATGGAAACCGAACAACAGGGCTCACGTACGTGACAGAGAGGAGCAACATGAATCCCGTGAGGAAGGATATGGAGCTGCTGAGCAACAGCATGGCCACATACGCCCACATTAAAGGTGGTCCACATATTGACCGGCCAATCTTCTGTTTTTGTTGATTTATAATAAATGGATAAACTGTTGGTCATTAGGGACTTGAGACTACACTGAATAAGTGAAGAACATAGACATACTGTAAATACTTATGAGCATTGTTGGCATTGTGGGTACGTATTCAAGTGGTGGTTTGGCAGAAAATGGCATCTTTTTTAGTAGTAATTTTCACAAAATAAAAAAAAAAACATGCATAAACACACTGCAATACAAAAAGAACAATAACAGATACATTTATAATACAAATCACTAGCTACAGTATTTCTAGAAAATTGGTCAAAAAGCTCAGTAAATTAATAATGAAAATTGATCGAATAGCTACAGGCTGAAGAATTTGCTTTTTTTTTTTTTTTACCTTTACCTTTATTTTAGACAACACAAATCAAAGCAAATACAATTCCCACACTTTCATAAATAAGTGATCATTACTCTTTTTTATATTCATCAGATTTTTTTTTACATTCTTTAAAATTTGCTGAGTGAATGACATTAATATGTCATCACATTTATTCCACAACTTTACTACTTTAACTGATATGCATCACTTCAATATTAATTCTTGGTTTTATTTACTGTTTTTAACTTCGCTAATCCTGTAAGTTCATACCGACTCTCTTCAGTTACAACCTCAACAAGATCCCAAAATTTAAAAGCCCTTAAATGAAGTTTGTTGTATCTAAAACAAATTATAGTGCCATTGTTTAAAACGAAGCAAATAGCTAAAAATCTTTGGGCTTGTAATAAAAACAGCTTTTTATTTTATTTTAATGTCAAATTTAGAGTCCAATTGTCCTATGGTGTGACCGTCTATATATACACAGTGGAACCTTGGTTATCGTCAGCTTCTTTCAGGGAAATTGTCAGTTATCATTCATCTACCCAGTTTTTGTTGCCATGCCCAACTGACTCATCCCTAATTTTGTGAAAACAAAGCATCCACCCACACATTCCTTCTTAATTCTGGCTTGATCTCTCATTGTTTCTTGTTGCTTCTCTGCTTTGTGTCCCATCGATAACGCGAGAACCCTGACAACAGGTGTACAGAACAAAGGCTGCAGCTGGACCACACCAGCACTCTCTAAAACAGAGCGTAAACCTGTAGAGTGATGTTAAATGTTCATCTATCCATTTCATTAGTCTTCTGTATTTATTTATCAGTGTGTTCTGTATGTAAAACTATAGTTATTCTATATAAAAGTGTTTATTCATATTTTGGAGAGTCTGGAACAGATTAATAGGATTTACATTATCTCTTATGGGAAACATTATATCATTCATTTCGCTCAGATTCTTTAGAACAGATTGACGACGATAACCGAGGTTCCACTGTGTGTATCTGAGTCCAGACTGGTTTTAAATAATCAGTGGGGATTGTTCTTTATTGTCCTTTTTGCCTAAGACTGGGCTTAAACCAAGACTGAGGTTCCACTGTGTGATCTCGAATCATTACCCTTATGAACTCAGGAACAGAAGAACGGTCCATTCTGAGGAATTAAGTGCCGTGTTGGATTTGGCTCGACATCATTATACTGAAATATTGAGTTGCCACTTCCAGCACAGGTGTTCTGGTTCTGTTCCGAGGGCTTTCCGGACATCTGTCCGTGATCATTGGGAAGTCTTTCAGATTTGGCTCCTCCGGTGTAGTTTTACCTGAAACCTGTTAATCTACTGAACTCACCGTGTCGGGGTTTGTTTGCTTGCTGTGCACAGGGAGGTGTTGAGTCTAATCGGTCTCACGTTGTCTCACAGAGAACATGGAGAGCTTTGCTCTCTACTTCATGCTGGGCGTGTGTTTTGGTCTGCTGCTGGCTCTCCTGCTGCTCATCATGGCCATCGCCTGCAGGCCTCGTCCAGCCATGAAGAAACCCTCCCCGTCTGACAAGACGCAGCTCAAAGAGCCCAACGAGGAAGACGAGGACCAAGGTATGGACAAGCATTATGACAAAGATGTTATATTGAGAAGATGCTAGAACCAGAGTGTAAAACCATCATCATAGACATGACTAATGCCCATGATAACAGTACCAGATGTGGGCACTCCAGCTATCCTTGCTTGTTTAAAAGGTACCGATGATGTCAGGAAAGAATATGATGTAGTTTACTGTGATATCATATCGTCCACCTTTAGATGAAGGAGAGGACGAGAGTTGTGCTGAAGGAGATGAAGAAGATGCAGAGATTCCCAAAGTTACCGCATCACCCATGAGCGATCACAGCCAATCAAACGGCACCATCAGGAGCATCAACGTCTTCGCCTCGGCCGAGGAGCTGGAGAGGGCTCGGAGACTGGAGGAGAGGGAACGGATCGTGAGGGAAATCTGGAGAAACGGCCAGCCGGATATTCTGGTCACAGGAACTGGCACACTCGGACGAGTTCACTATCGCTAACAGACACATTTTCTCAGTTTTATTCAATGGAAGTCAGTAGAAAAAGGCCAAAACTGGGAGCACCACAGCTCAAGTTTCCCCCATTAGGCCAAATTCAGTCCATTAGGCTGAGTTGATGGAAAGCACTTGGTACAGAAAAGTGAATCTTCAGTTGGTTATATTTTGTGGATTTTATATGCACTTTCTTAAGCATTTGATATGAAGCAGCTTGTTTTTGGACTCTTTATACACGCTCAGTAATTTCTTTATGCCTGAATCTTCTTTTACAGCATAAAAATAAAAGTCCTGCATCATTTCTCCAAATCTAATCTTAGTATTTAGGTCCCTTCGCTCTGTTTATTGATTTCTGGAGCCGATCTCAATCGCTCGCCAAACAAAACACCATTTTCAGAAGAAACAACAAACCTTCACCGTCCGTCACCCTTCGTTTCTCAGGACTTCACTTCCTGTGCTTGTTTTTCCACGTCCCCACTCTCTCGCTGTAAAAGACAGGACCCAGAGGACGGAGAAGTGGCTTGCGATGTCAAAAACATGTCCTACTTGTCTGAGTGTTACCGTTGTGTCAGTTCCCAGAACAGGTTTTCATGTTCATTCAGGTTCAATTCTGGGCCGCTGAGATCCGAAATACACAACATACGAGACTGTAAGGGAAGGCGACCAGGTTTAGAAAATGAACAAGGGGGGCATTTCCAGTTCAGTGATCAAAATCCCATCTCATGGTAAGATATAAATCAGCCAAGCTGAGTACAATTCATTACCACGTCTTAAAAAGATATTTGTGATGCACTCTTTTACATAACACTATTCTGTAAAACTAGGTGAGCATGTAGTAGAAGTGGTTTAGTAAACAGCATGTTATTAGCATTTTAACGCCATAAAGAAAGCTACGTTGATGACATCATCTTGGTTCATTCAATACCAAGACACAATGATCGTGTTTTTGGACCATGCGAGGAAACCCACACAGACCAGGTGGCGACTTAAACCCGAGACCCCAGCGCTGGCATTAACACCTCAAAGCAGCAGTGATATAACTGTATACTTCCATTATTCAGCCTGGTCAGCGTACACAAAGGCTTCAGAGAGCCCCGCGTTTGTACAGCTGTCACATTTCAGTGCTTAACTGCAGATATTATCAATCTCTGTTAAGTACAGCGATTAAACCCGACCCGTTCCCATGACATGCAGTCTCTAATAGCTGCCAGCTGTGGCCCAGCAGCCTTTAGCAGAATCCCGCTACGGCTTATTCCAAAGACCAATCTGAGATAAAAGTCTTTTTAAACAAACCAGGGAGAGGGTTATTTTATTGAAACAAAAAGAACGACAAATCAAAGCACTGCCCGAATACAGTATAAACGTAACAAAACAGCTTTACAGTCATGTACTTACAAATAAGGGAGAGACCAGTACACAGTCTACAAAGCAGCAATGATCTTTCAGACACGGGTCAGTCCATCTGCTTCTGGTTGTATGCACTCTTACAGGACTGCTCAGTACAATGAGACATCACGGTAACAAGCGTTTTGGTACTGAAGTGTTAGAAACTGGACGTCTGCAGAAGCTGAAAAGCTCAGAATTGTTTTTCCGCACAAACAGGTGATGCTTTGTTTCATATTTCTTGGCATACAAAGGCCACAATAAGTCAACTCTTCCCTTGCTTTTGCTCATTTAACTACACTTAAAATTTAAATTGTGAGGCACAAAACTGCCATTTTTGTTTTAAAGCAACTAAATCAAATACCAGGAAAAAAACAAAACGGGTGCACTCAGGAGTCCTGACTTTTTTCTTTAAAATCTAAGAGTTACAACGGTCTCACTCATGTCATTCACAAAGTAGAACAATAAACAGAACAGCCTTTTTTTTCCTTACTTAAAAGTACCTAATTGATTTGGGGGTATGGTGGATAACATGTAAAACACTACAATATTAACATATTCTTTATAGCCCACATCTTACGTCTCGGTACACAGTGGATTAGTCCACAAATTCAAAAAGGTGCTATTGGCTGTAGTCTAGAGATTAGAAGCCAAGAGGAAAGAACGTTACGCACCTCTAATCCAAAAGGTCTTTAACTCTGGACACATGTAGCCAGACTACAGCCTGCCCATATATTCATCCCCATTTAGCACAATGAAAGGAGGGAGAGAGAGAGGGACAAAGGGAGAGCGCAAGAACAATGCAATGCAAAAAATAAACGTAACTGAAGTTCCCATCTCTAAGGCACAAGTGCGTTTCTACATTGCACTTTTGAAAACAAAGTAAAAGACAGTGGACCAAAGAACTTTTACATTTGCCATAAAAAAAAACCAGACAAATGAACTTTGGATAATAAAAAAGCGGCTCAAACATGAAAGAAACCAAAAGAAAAACCTACAATGGCTCAGCGTCTGAAATCAAATGTACAAATGAACGAGACACCTGTGTTTACGGGGATGGTTTACAACTTCAGTGAGGATTAAAAAAAAAAAAAAAAGAGGCCAGAGGATGGGAGATGAACAGGAGGATACAGTTTATGGCTTGGATGCTTCGCTCTCGACCACTTTGTCCTCGTCTTTGTGGCCGTGTTCGGTGCCGTCGTCGGGCAGTTCTCCCTCCTCCGTAGCTCCTTGGAACATGTCGTGGGTCCACTTGGGGCTGCCACCGCTGCTGCCTCTGCGCACAGTGAAGGAGCCCCTGCTGCGTGGGTACTGGCCTCTACCCCGACCACGATTATCCACCCACTTCAATTCTCCCTCCCGGTCATCGTGCTGCAAGCAGAGATGTGGAAGACATCAGGAGACGTCTTTTCACTGCACACTACAGGTTTATGTGGTACGGACACACTGTAACAGTGACCATGCCTTCAAGCAACAAAGACATTTGTTTTCAATGATTTCCAGCATCAGGAGGCAGCACATACATGAGTGGACCAATGGAAATCGAGCAGACTGGAATTTTCGTTACGCCACTTTTTGGCATATACCAAGAATTCCCTGCTCTTCACGATGCATCTTTGCACATCTATCAGAACATTTTGCCTTTGGTGGGATGATGCTTGTTAAAATTGTTGGATGAGGGCGATTAGGGTGGATCAATGTCATCAAATGAGTTGGTTAAGTGTGACTGTTAGTACTTGTGTTGTTGCCGAGTAGAGTTCAGTGTAGGAAATGCTAAATAAGTTGCTAAGTTAACTTCCAGTTTTAAAAATCAGATCTGACCGGCCATCATCAAAATGTAAAAAAAATTACAGTAACTTTGTAAGCTTTGTGTTTCCGTTAATTTGAGTTTTATTACAATGTAAATATAATCCAACGTTGACAGGACTGTATGGTACACAGATGAAAACCCTGCTGACAGGATTTTACTCAAATTTCACAGGATTTTTATTTTTACAGTAAAATGAACAGCCTGCAGACTTTCCAGACACATGACTGAAATCTGTGGCTACCTGGAAGTACTTCCTGCTTTTAGGAGTATATTCTGGATCCCACTCCTCATCCTGTGGTCGTGCAGGAGCCCCCATGTTGGCAGGATTACCATTGTTGTTGTTGTTGCCAGGATAATTTCCTCTGTTCCATCCTCTGCTTCTCATTCTGGGCTGCAAATCATAATGTCTCTTTACTGCAATGTCACATACAACAGCACGCAGCACATTAAGACCGGCCTACGTTAACCTTCCTCATCATCACCCACCTGAAGCCTGGAGAGTCACTGAACTACACTAATCATACAGCATTTCATCTTGTCCACAAATGAAGGGGTTAAAAATGTCTTTTTATTTTATATACAAGTATCAGAACAGTTTTAGAACGTTTTATGCATCACCACAGATGATCTGAATCAACACTGATTAATTTATTGTTTAATTTAGGCATATTTCAGTTACAATAACAGGCTGTTTGAATATGAAGAGAACAACCAACCTGAATAACAACCTACCATTATTACAAATATTAGTGTTTACATGAAGAATGAACCCAACACACACACACAGCTCATATTTTACACACATTCCTGTCTACGACCCGAATGAAGTACCAGTAACATGAACATTAAATGTAAATATGAGTGTTCTTAATCAACAAACTGTCCAAACGTTGCAGAAGAAATAAAAGCGTCAGGAAAGTTTTACGTAATCTGTGTTGTGGCTCGTGCTTGTGAACAGAAATAGTGAAATAGCTGGTCCGACACTTTTAGGCTGAGGCTGTTTGGTCTGAGGGGCTTTTGGTCCGAGAGCCGAGACATAATGATGGTTTAGTACGATGACTGATGGCGCTCTTTTTATTGACCGAGACCCGACGCCGTACACTGTAAGCGCCTTCACTCATCTCCAGCCACGCGAGATTAAAGGGGTTTAAAGTCTGAAAGAGGCTAATGTTAAAGATCAGTCTCGTGTTTATATTTCAAATGAAGATCAAAATCGAAAAATCTCATTTTTAAACCACCCCTAGTTTCTGGTCTGCAACTAGTTAGTCACGGGTTCTTCCTACAGCAAGATACTGACCCAAAACATCAGTCCAAGCTCTGCCAGAACTACCTCAGGAAACAACAACAAGATGGTCAGCTTGAAAACATGGAGTGGAGCACAGCCTCCAGACTTAAACCCCATCCAGCTGATTTGGGATGAAGTGAAAAGTAAAGCAAACCTACAAGAGCCAACATTTATGTGAGGTTCTGCAGCAGATTAGTGAAGAACTGTCTGAAGAATGTTTCATGTCTGTTGTAGAAAGAATGTCACGAGAGTGTTCAGCTGTTATATCTGACAAAGGTGCTGCTTTGTGTCCAAAATTTAGACACGTTTTGGTCTGTAAACTGATTCACTGAGTTCTTATTTAACTTATACTTTCATTTCAGAGTCATTGAGACATTAAACTCAATCATTTAACATTAAAACTGGAAAAATTGGGATGTTCTAAAACGTTTGATTGGTCGAGTACATGTGTACTATGGGAATTTTCTGGTAACTCCAATCTAAAGGGCCGTATTGTGTTATTATCGAGTTACTTGGGTCTACAGTCACTCCAGCAAACACTGATTCATTGTCTTCATTAGACTCAGTAATCAATCATCAATCAATCAAATTTTATTTATAAAGCGCTTTTTACAACTGATGTCACAAAGCAGCTTTACAGGGTTAGTAATAAACATCAAATCATTAATCCCTAATCCCCGGTGAGCAAGCCAACGGTGACAGTGGCAAGGAAAAACTCCCTCAGAGCTGGAGGAAGAAACCTTGGGAGGAACTAGACTCACATGGGGGACCCATCCTCCTCTGGCCTGCTAATTCTAAGTGTGTGATGAATCATAATCATATGATCTTGTTGTAATGTTCAGGTGAACTGATATGGTGACAGTAGAATGCGGAGTAATAACTTGAGAATTTGAGAAACTGGCATTGCACTGGTGTTTACTCATATCCAAGACGTTCTCAGCATTGGTACTGACTGCTGTCTACCAGCAATGATGTGTTTAATTTTGGAATCTCCAGCAAGATTTAATTTACGTCCTTCAATTTTAACTCATTTGCTAATTTGTCCCATTCAGTTTACATTACGTATCCTCATTAGTATATTATTAAAGGTCCTTTGATTGCTTATTAGGAGTGCAGGAAAAAATCACTTCGAGCTCGAATCGCGTTTCTAACATTGAACGATTCAGAATCAATTCTCATTTTCCAAAAATAGATTGTTTTTTGCAGGTGCAGATGTGCCTTCTCAGCCACCGTAGTGCTAGGCAAAACAAGGAAGCAGCGTGGGCTATGTACAGGCATGCAAGCCAAGCCGCGGTCTTTGAAAGCAACCATTTGGAAACACTTTGGATTTTACCGTCATCCCGGCCCGGGTAAGAAAGGGCTGGACGTGACTCATGTGATTTGCAGAGATTGCAACAGTAAAGTATTTCGTTCGGATATGAAAGAATCGAAAAAAAAAAATTTAT
>BRDA01038315.1:12388-29485 GCA_036984385.1 Crenuchus spilurus
AGAATCGATTCTCATTTTCAAAATATCTTCTTTTTTTGCGGGTGCGGAATGTGCCTTCTCAGCCACCGTAGTGTTAGGAAAAACAAGGAAGCAGCGTGGGCTATGTACAGGCATGCAAGCCAAGCCGCGGTCTTTGAAAGCAACCATTTGGAAACACTTTGGATTTTACCGTCATCCCGGCCCGGGTAAGAAAGGGCTGGACGTGACTCATGTGATTTGCAGAGATTGCAACAGTAAAGTATTTCGTTCGGATATGAAAGAATCGAAAAAAAAAAATTTATTCCGGATCGATTCGTTCAATTTCCAAAGATTCGAAGCCCTAGTGCTTAAACAAACTGAAGACTGCTAGCAATGTTCGTTCTGAACACTCGGCACAATACTTACAAATCCCCGTTCATATCCCCCACGTCCTCGATCAAATCCTGCCCTGTCGTATCCTCCTCGATCATAACCTCCTCTTCCTCTCTCATAGCCTCGATCCGGATGGCCCCCCTCGTAGTCCCGAGGCCCACGATCCATGGGGCCCGGGTACTCTCGAGGTCCTAGACGAGACTTATCAAATCCTCCTTTCTCCGCATGCTCAACCTCCTCGCCATGGTACTCCCTGGGCCGGTATGGTTGAGGGGAGGGAGAAGAGGATGAGGAAGAAGAAGGAGAGCGCTCACGCTTCTTCTTGCTTTTCCTTCAGGAGTAGAACAGAGAAATAAGTCACAGAACGTTGATGTGGTTTAGCCTGTAAATGCCGAAATTCTACATTTACTTATGATGTTAAAAGAGAATTCCAAAAAATGTATTATATTGACTGAGACAAACAAGCCATTCAGAATGCATTGATATGAAATGCTTTATTCTACAGGAGCCAGAGAAGTGTTTAATGCCTCTAGAAGCTATTATACAATATGGTGACCTGATGGATGATGAGTCACACATCAAAAATGAGAAATAAATCAAAGTTTGTTCATAATTTAATAGAAAAGGGTAAAACATTTTAAATTTATTACAGGTCAAGTGACATTATAAAGCCCCCCCCCCCCCAAATGCTGTTCAGTATGGCTCAGGAGTTGGCCAATCAAACCTGGTAATATGGTGGTCACACTATTCGGTAGTTGTTTTGGAATTGAAGTCAGCTGCTAGAAAAGCAAATCAACTCCATCTCCAAATCAACTCAATCAAATCTCCATCCATGGCACCACAAACCATCACAGACTGAAGAAACTGCACACTGGACTTCAGACACCTTGGATTCTGTGCCTTCACTCTTCCTCCAGTCCAGATCTTTTCCTAAGCCCAGGAAAGACACTTCTGACTCTGGCCTGATATCAGGAATGGCCAGTTGCAGCCCAATAAATACTTATACTGTACTCAAACTTGAGTGGTGTGTGAATTTTACAAAAAATGATCTCAATTTCTGTAATTTTGACGTTAAATTTTTTTTTTGCATTATTCAAAAATGTAGGCTGAACTCCTTAAATGACAATTGCTAACTAAATATATTAATGGAAACAATATATCAAACATTTTTAACTTAACATTTAAATCACCAGTGCAAATATAAAAGAGTACACGTGTGTAAACCATGCGACCTACCAGATTTTCTTAAGCTTAAATTTAATCAGTTAATCACCACAATATTCTGTAATTAAACATCATTAAAGTAATGACTCAATTTCAGTAAATGCTGGTATTTCCCTGTATTTTTGGGAGGGCGACTGTAATAATCAGGTAATTTGGTGTGTGTCTGGTAGACCTGAGCTATTTTTACTGTATTATATATATCTTGGGGTAATTTTAATGCTTTTTAAATTAGAATAGTTTAATGTATTACTGAGTTACTGAGTTTAACGGAGAGCTTTAATGGAGAAAATTAACGCTAATGTAGCGCCATATCTCACCTTCAACAACTAAGAGGCAACATGCCATTGTGTGTGTGAGTGAGAGAGAGAGAAGGCTTTGTCAGAGCAAATTGAAGCGTGGAGTAAAGCAGCAATGTATCCATAGGTAGCTTGCAAGATTAGCATCTGTGCAAACCGGCCATGCGAGCAGCCACAAACCCACCCACAACGGACTAACTTGACCTGTCACCTGCCAGAGTGAATGCAGGGTTAGCCTATGCTAACAAACTGCATGGGTGCAGCAGTCTGTCCTAAAGCATAAGCTAGTGCACGAGTGGAGCCAATGTGTTTTGATTGTTGTTTCTGCCCAGTGGTTAGAATACTTGATAACATCAGCTCACACATCATTTACACAGCAATTAAGATATCATAGATTATTTATATATTTATATATATATATATATATGATCCAACTTAAACAATAAAAAAAATCACTGTGTAATAATTTAATAAAATGTCTGAGTATTTTTTAATTAACTTTCACAATATTACATTTTGATGCATGACTGTAGGGCTTATTACAAAAAAGTACAAATATTAGAATATGTTTTATACTAGTTTGCATGTCATTTATTATTTTATACATTTTCATAAACTACGCAGATTTTCAACAACGTTGGAATTCCCTTTTAACATCAGTCATTACAGGAGTAAAAGCTTAGGAATGTGATGAAAAGCAGAAGCAATTTCTCAATATTCACCACATTGATTGTTTGGTTTCAAATGGTTACATCCAACATAAATAACACATTTTGTTGGTCTTTGTTTCAAGTTAAAATCTGTAGTAAAGCATAAGGTGCAATGTCATTTTCAAAGTCTTATGACTTTGCATACTGAGTAGAAAAGTTGGAGTAATAATAAAAGTGATGCTTAGGTCTATTTAAAAACATCTGTGTAACATTACAGAAACCGGGACGTCTTCTGCTTGTAACATCAGCTGCTGTCTGATTCAGTAACCTGTACGACTTACTTGGACTTCTTATGTTTGGAGGGCTTGTCAGGAGACAGTTCACGGCTGGGGGTGCGTGATCCAGCTGAGCCTTTCCCCCCCTCACGTTTGGGATATTTTTTACGTCGCTCAATATCCAAACGCAGATCCATTGAGTCTCCTTCATATTTTTTACTATAATCCTGTGGAGACACGAGTATTTCACAATTAACATTCAGAACAGACTTACTTTAATGATCACTGTTACACTTGGGATGATTAAATGAAAACCCAGCACAAAGTTATTCTTAAGTCTGGTTTTCCAGGCAAAGATAAAGTCTAGTCCTATACCAAGACTTTTCAAAACATCACCAACGATGGGGAAAGCTTGGATTGTCACAGGCCTACAGATGCAGATGACACTTCCTCAGTTTATCCGAGACTAAACTTAAACAGTGTACAGAAAACCATTCTAAGACTAACTGTAGGTGAGGCTGAAATACAAAATTGTGAATAGCGTGGACCACCTGTTAACCAAAATCCAGCTTCGGTGCGCCATCTGCTGGTGACTCAGTTGAAAGGCAACGTTCAAACGTTTTATTTGAAGGGTGAATATGGATATGATCCCATCAGCATTGCACAGTTACAACCCTAATATTCCCTTACAATCCTAATATTCAGATGATACTGGATGATATATTTTAAGAGCAGGTCTGCACAACCCCGCCCTGAACTATACACTGTTTTCTTTACTATTGCCACAAGTGTTAAACTGATTAAACTGACGAAAGAACATTTCAACAGGACAGTAAAAGTGTAGGTAGTTTATTTTGGCAAAGAGTGTGCTGGTAACCCCGTGAAAATGTGCAGAGTCTATGTTAAAAAAAAAAAAAGTGAGACTACACAACAGAAAAATGCACAGATCTCATGGGAAAGCAGCATGCTCCATGCTTTCCCCATGGTGATTAGTATAGAGCCTCACTTGTTCAAAATGCATTTTCAAGGAGATATACTTACTATGGCATTTGCTTAGAGGTCCACTGAAAGGCTTGGACAACAGGATCAATTGTCACTTCCATTTTGATTAGCCTTTTGTTTGGGCATGTATGTACCCACCGATTAATCATATCACAAAAGCTGGAGGGGGGGAGGGTGTAATGCTGAGTAATACAAAAAGGTACTCTGGGTCTTGTGTATTAGAATTATGCGTCTCCTTTAAATGGGGAAAAAGCACACTGCTGTTTCAGCTGGCACACATTTGGGCTGGAATTTTGGATTTGAAAACGCTCTGTCACCTTGTAGTCGCTCTCTTCCACATCCTCAAACAGGCGAGTGTGCTTCTTAAAAGCACTGGGAGACACATCAATTCTCCTACAGAAGACAGATAAACAATAAAGAAATAAACCTCCCAGTAAGTGATTTACAGAACATCTTAAATGTTTACAATTATGTGAATCATCAACATTTCTACCTGTGGATCTCAGGACTCTTTCTTTGCCTCATCATTTCCATCTGTGCAGCTTTTCTTTGGTACATGCCGAATCGCTCGTTCAGAGTCATCCCAGTTGAGCGAAAGTGTTGCGCTACAAACAGTGAGGAAGAGAAATGTTCATAATGTTGAAGCATCAACCTCGATTCTATTCCGCTTTGAGTACGCACTTGAAAGGCGGAGCCCAAACTTTGCACGCTGAGAAACTCAAGACGACGAAGAGCAGGAAAGAGAACAGCAGTTAATTTTGTAATGAAAAAAGGCTGAAGTTACCTTTGATGTGATGAACAATGGTGACTATGTGTTGAGCAAACAGTTCTGATGGGCTGCGGCGGAGCTGAGCAGCCTGAATGTGCTGGAAAATGGAGCGGAACTCTTCCTGCTCTTTCTTAGCAGGGTGCACTAGATCCTGAGACAAACGCCTCTCTTTGGCCAGTGCACCAGTTGAGCTAGAAGGAAGAAAAGAACACCTGGTTACACAATGTATTGCGAGTTCAGTACTTTTTCAAAACAAGACAAGCGATTCAACTTTCAAGACTTTAAAACTCTAAATAAACTCTAAATTCTTATGCAAAAGTGCCAAAGGCTATGTTAACATTACCAGGTTGAAGTGACTTGCTTTAATGCGACACAAATCAGATTTGAGTCCCTCATGTGGCTGTAGATCGGATACGTATCCGATTTGCGGGAATGCCGCATGAAAGCGACTGGCCTGTACACAAGCGCTTAGTGCTGAGCCATTGCTGGCTTCACTCCTGTTTACAACACAGAGCTGCAAAAGCTGGCTTCTATTCACCTTCTGGAGTCCACCAGCTGTTTATTGCACGCCTAAGCAGAACACCATGTGCACACGAGCTTCTAACATCAGTTTTAATACAGTCATTCCACAAATACAGGGTTGCCAGATTCCCAAAATACACCAGCTTTACAGCTTCTCTAAATCAGATGTTTGAAGAAGCATTAAAACGTAATAATTCTACTGTTACTTTGTCATGCATTTTCTTTTCCGTTTAGCACAAAAATCCTGTATGGTGCCATCTCTGAAGTTTTACCCGCAAATGTATTTTTGCAAACCTGGCAACCCTGTACAAATACATTTTTATTTTTGTTGGTGACGGCAGCAACATGCATAAAAGTATCACGCGCGTCGTTTCAGAGACAGATTTGTTCACATTACAGACACAAGCCACTTATGTTTACGAATGTGAACCGTCAAGATCTGAGCAGAAAATCGATATCGAGTAATGAGGCTTGTAATACAAACATAAACAAAAGAGGGTTCTCAAAAACTAAAACAGAAGAACAGATTTAAGTCCCATAAAGAACTTTTTAACTTCTATAAAAATAATGAAAAGGATGTTTAGCAAATAAAAAAAGCTTCCTAGAATTGGGACTGACACTACATTTAATAGTATGAAAATGTAAATTCTTGCATCGTGCCAACCGTACTTTGCTATATTAATGCAATCAGATGAAGCTGTTAAAGCTTCACAGTATACAATATGATCAGAATAACATTTTCAAATACCTCTCAGCCTCCTCGTTGAAAGTTTTCAGGCTAAAATTGAATTCAGGTTCTCTTTTCTTAGAGGATCTGGAAGGTGGTGATACTTCCCTCGCTGCAGGGAAAAGTGGTCTGCCCCTTTCTGAGCCTCTAGTCGGCGACGGAGATGGACTCGTCCGGTTTTTCTTCTTCTCCTTCTTCTTAGAAGCCTTCTCCTCCTTGCGGGCTGCTTGTTTGCGACTTCGGTAAAGCTCCTCCATTACATGTTCTTCCTCGTCCACTTCTTCTTCCTGCTGTGTTGCATCCTTGTTGGAAAGGTACGAGTCGTCGTCCCATTTCCCAAAACGTTCCTCGAACAATTCCTGTGCAGAAAGAGTCCCTTTGCCTTTGTATTTGGAGTCCTCCTCGGTCTTCCTTTCTTTCAGGCCTTTCAGGTACGCCTCCTCCTCTTCATCCAGGAAAGGAAGTCCTTTATGTGCCTTGGCCTCAGGATAGTCTGGCTCTACGTCGAAAAGCCCTCTCGACTTTCTGCCACTCTTCTCCTTTTCAACATCTCCAGCATTTGCATCTTCACCTTGACCGTTATCCCAATCCGACGATGGCTTTTTACTCTCTACCAGAAACCTAAAATAAATGATGACATACCTGAAGTTTTCATGGTGTGTTGACACTGGGAAAATGTACATAATTTTTTTTTAATCACTACAAAAACCTAGAAGTTTCCAAAGTATATCTGAAGGTAGAGCTACTCTAACATTTTAATGACAAAAATAGACCTTTTAACAAGCAAACACTGAGCACTCAAAACTGCACCACAGCAGACATGACTGACCAGGACTCGTTTTGAGAAATATACTTACATCATCTAAGCTTTATCTCGTAAATTATGGGATTGCAAACAACCTCATAGCACAGGGCAACAGCCAGCAAGATTTGGAATTTATTTGCGTTTGTAATGAGTTGAGATCCATTTTACCCTCTATTCTTCCAAGGATCTTTGTTGCTGTGCACAGACTAAACACATTTGAAAGAATGATTATAAATCAAATACTGTGTGAGAGAAACAGAAAAGAGAGGGATGTTGGTAAAATATTGTAAGGCTCCAACAAGGAACATGTAACATACTTTTTGAATGCTGTGGAGATTTTTGACGACTGGCCTCCCGCCTTCATCTCTTCCTTTGTGATGAAGCCAAAGCCAGTTGAAGATGTTGACTTTGGTGGGCTCTTGTTTTCGATGCTTCTCCACAGAGAGGCTCCATTGCCAGAGAGGGACACTTTGACCTCAGGCTGAACTGCTGAGGACGTTTGCCCTTGGTTAGATTGCTTAGGGCTGGTAGCATAGTCGCTCAAGCTCTCCCACTTGCTTGGAGGCTCCTCAGGAACAGCTGCTGCAGGCTTGAGTTCTTCTTCTTTAGTCTCGACTTTTCCCTCTCCTGGTGAACTCTTCGTCTTGGAATCTTTGGACTGGCGTTTTCCAGAACTGCTGTTGCGGCGCTTTGGAGATGGAGAATGTGAAGAGGAGCTGGAATGGCGAGAACGAGAAGATGACCTGTCGGAATAATGCGAGCGACTTCGACTTCCGGATCTCTTGCGAGGCGAGCGTGAACGAGAGCGCCCCCGTTTTGGGCTGTGCGAGTGGTGCTCATAGGGTTGCTGTTGGTCACGATGACCACCGTGCCAGTTGTTGGAGCGGTACCCATAGTTGCCACCGCCTCTGTGGTATCCACGGGGAAAATAACCACGACCTCTACCCCGGTTGTAATAGAAGGGTCTGCGGTAGCCACGAAAACCACGAGTATAGCCACGATTCCCTTGAAAATCTCTGGAGGGGTAGTTCCTGTCCCGACTATGGGAACGGGAACGAGATCTAGAGCTGGAGGGAGGAAAAAAAGAAGAAAATTCAAGAATGAGAGAGTTAAAGAAAAATTCCATTAAAATAGCAGAATTTTCTATAATTCAATTAAAATCACTATGATACTGTGATGTCAGCTCCATCTGGGGGTGCTATAGAGCTATAATTCTTGAACACATGTAAAATCAGAATTACTATCCAATAATATGAAACCTGTTGCATTTTAAGCTGGTTTGTAATCCTCTTGGTGACATGAGTATCCAGGATGTCAAGCACTGTTTCATACAGCCTAAGCAAAAACTATATAAAAAAAACTTCAAAAAGTACAAGACTTTAACTTAAAAGCCAAAAAATCAATCAATCTGCAATTCTCTCTCATTTGACACATTATGAAACAACAGACCAAAACACTGCATGCTCAAAACACTTACCGATAGTGTCTTTTCATTCTTACAAATGTCGAATAGTACAAAACAACTCAAAAGCAGAACTGCTATTCAGGGGAAAGAGATCGCACACAACATTTACGCTCTAATAATCACAGGCAACACTAAAAGAAAGAAAGCAAGATACAACACGGAAGAGGAGGAGCAGCAGAGTGAGGAGCAGCTTCCTGAAACCCTCGCATGTATCTGGCTTTCTATTTGAGACATCAGTGACATAATGAGTCATGTCTGCACAACATAGAAGCACCTGGCATGAGTCTATCTACAACATCTCTCTCAACACTTACAACTTCCTTGAATGGTAATAAACAACCAGTTAAAAACCATGAAATATAAGAACAGCACATTTAAGCAAGATTTACAGAAACATTAACAACAATTAGGCCACATGCAAAACATGTCAGGTTATGTTCAAGTGCTGAAATAGTCTCTGAAGTATCAATCTGGCCATTAATTTTACACTTTAAATACTAAAAAAAAAAAATTAAAAAAAAAAATAAATAAATAAATAAATAAATAAATAAACCAATTTGTTGAAAAATTTATAGTTCTGTATGCTGTAAAAAATGTTTTGTTTTTTTTTAAAGTTATTACAAATTAAAGTTTTAATATAAAAATATATATATATAAAAAATATTTTTATATTAAGAGTCAATTAAAACTAGGCACTATATTACAAGATATCAATTACAAAACACCACGTTTGACAGGAAGTTAAGATAAAAGCTTGACTTGTGGAGCATGACCCATGCTGTGGTGTATTAATGAAAAACTAGTTGTGCTAGATACCACAGAATATGAAACCGTTTTAATCTCAATCTTACATTTTAATCACCCATGTTCACTCAGCAACCTGAAGTAACATTTTTAATCTATTACATACATTCATTCTCATCATACAAATAACTACTATATTATTTACTACATTAGTCATATATTTTTCCTTGTTTTCTGACAAAATCTCTCAGGCTATTTTCAAAAAACAATAACAGAACCTTCCAAAAACACACCTCTAACCAGTAGCAACCTACACACTGCATTAATCACTGACAACAGTCTGGATCACACGTGTCAAGCTACAGTCCTCAGAGACTTCAGGGCTCTGCTTCATTAAAAACATCTGAATCAACTCACCAGTGTATTAGCCAAGCCTTCATGAGCATTAGGAACAAAGACAACTGCTAATCTTCACAGTACTGTGGTCCAGAATGTACCAGGTTTGAAATGTTTGGTCTACATAAACCCACAGAGTAAAGTTGTAGGTGCATGCGCTGGAGGTAGCTGAATTAGTACACGTAATGTTTGCGACGGTTTGCACAGCAATCATTTTCTTTTGTGTAGCATCCAACACCACTTAATTGTAAATGGCAGAAATGTGGTTGGACAACTTTACATGCAGACACCAAGGACCTGAACGTCAACTGCTTGCATCACAGGTTTGTTTGACTGAACTAATTTTGTTCTGTGGAAAAGCATGGCTCCGACACCTCGCCGGAAGTGACAACAGTAATGTATAATCAGATGATCGCTATCTACAGTTATATGCACCACAACCATAAAACAAAACATCCTCAGAGCCAAGCTGCCTTTTCCCCCCCAATTTCACGCTTAAGCTAAATGATGTAACAGATACTGGATATCATTCAAAGACTAAAATCAGACCTAAACTTTGCCAGAATTAAAGGATCAGAGCATGTGGTTCGCTGTAGCTTAAGTGAAGTGTAATGTAATGTGTAGCATTACATTAGTTAGTGCTTAGATACGTCAAAAGCTACCTGTAACGATGCTTTCTGGACCTCGAGCGTGAGCGGCTACTGGAGCGAGAACGCGAGTAGGATCGGGATCGAGATCGAGACCTCGATCTGGACCGAGAGTCCCTGGAAGGAGAATTCGGTGCCTTGGACATGTTTAGTCACTCTTTCATCAAACCTGGGAAGAGAACACAGAAAAAAAAGTCTGTCAAGCTTACAGTGTTTAAAAACATTTATATGTAATAATATGTAATAATATCTGTAAATGCTCTCTCTATTAAGACCTGAGAAACACAGCCCACCCCCTCTTTCTTTTGCCATTACTCAGCATCAGAGATAACCAGGGGCAAAGGACAAAAACCCTCCCACGTTCAATACTGGTGGCATAAGTTAACATCAACTTATAGACAGCATTAAAAATAAGTTAAAATAAGTCAATAACACTCCTCCTCCTTTCGGTAGGTTTCAGTTCCAACTCAAATGTAACACTAATCAAGATCCAAATGAGGTGAATCAGGGTAGAAGCTAAAGTCTGTAAGAAAGATGATCTGATGTGATCACTGCTCTATGAAGAACAAATGAAAATGTGTAGAAAAACGGCACATTCAAGTGTACAGATTCTGTTAATTTGCTGATTTTAAAGAAACGAGAAAAAACAAACAATGGGCATTCACTTTTGCACAGGGCACACTTCATGTTTTTCCCTGGCTGTTAAATACAGTAAATAAAGTGAGCATTAAAATGTGGGAGCACAAGCTCTTGCTTAAGACTGTAAATATCACGCATATCCCTTTCAATTATCTTTTGTATTTAACTGTTTACATAAGTACACTCCGTGCCAAATCAGTATTTGAACTAAACAATGCAGACGGGTAGGTTTACGGGAACAGGTTTGCCTGCAGTTTTTATTTTCGTAGCTATGACAATCGTTACATTTTAGCTACGAATCATCAGACACAAATAGCTGTGACTTCTCTTACTGGGCACCATTTACATTAAAAGTCCAAAACGACCAGAAGCTCTGCTTCCTGTCCGTAAACATTCAGCATCTCCAAAAGAACCAGATGCTACTCGAGTACCGAAAACTTAACACCAATATCAAGAATGTTTTAATTCTAGCCTTGAAATGTTTTGATTAATTAAATAATTGAGATGACTTTAAATGACTAAATTGTGACAATCCAAGCTCACACTTCAGGACTATTAAAGCAAGGAATAGACCTGGTCAGTGAACTTCTTCTGATCTCAAACACCACTTGACTTGGCACTGATGGCTACATGCATCAAACACTAGTTCAACCTTGAATACCCTCCTCCTTTCTCTGGAAAGGTTATAAACGGCAAGCCTATCGTTGCAGAGATCCCCCTCAACAAAAAGACATAACTGCACGGCTGAATCAAGGGTTATAAATAGTGCAGTGTTCCTGACTCATTTGCACTGGTATAAAAATAAGACATTGCACAACCAATTCTATGGGTTACTGCACTCAGGCAAAGACGAGCATCACAGTTCTCCATTTCAACTGTGATCATTTCTAGCTGAACATATTTAATCCAATTTATTCATTTATTTTTCCTTCTACTTTTCCTCTCTCAGACCTTATATAAAAACATGTCTATATGGTTTATTACTCCTACCATGCTTAAATAGCCCTAGAAAGTACTTATTTAGTTCATTATGTTCAGTTTGTTCTTTGACGTCTACAGAGTTAGGTGACTTTGTTCAGGGTGAAAAATGCCCTGGTGTGATTTTACACGCCCATTTAATATCCAGTGATTTTGCCTCACTGTGAAACAAACTTTCCCTTTTTATGTATAGGTTGATGAGCTGTGCTCCATTTGGCTGGTTTACACCTGGTAGCACACTGGTGCTAAAACAATGGTGGGAAATGAAAATGTGAGCAAATGGAGAGCTGAGGAAAACAGAAAGGAGAGAAGACAATTATTGTTGATTTGCACAGCATGCAAGAAAAGTGTTGGAGAGAAAGTTATACATTAAATATATATGCTGTTACAAAACTGAACGGACTTTGTAGAGAGGATTTTGTTTTAACATCGCATGTGAAATAAAATTGTTATGGCAGTAAAGTCCAGCTCCGATTTGGCTGGTTTCCCACCTACATGTTACATAAGTTTATCATTTATTTGCCTCTTTTTTGATCCAGTGTCCACAGCAACATGAACTAAACTAAAAATAAACTTATTTTCACTCTCACAGACTCTTCAGAAAGCAATAACAGTTCTAGTAAAAGAGTAGCCTGTTCTAGATTTGCTTCCTGCACTTTTAAACTTAAACCCAAAGCAAGTTGCATATTTAATATAGACATCTTAATGCCAAACATCATTCATAAAAAATGTGAAACTGTCAACTGCACTCTTATAAAAGCTAGACCAAAGGAATGACAACCAACATTTACTGAACTGCAGTCTGTCTTTATATTTCCCTTTCTCTGAATGTTGACTCAAACCTTTGCCACGGCTGAAACAGCTGATACGAAAGCAAGATCACTGCACCTTAACAAGAACTGACCTATAATCTTATGTTAATACAGCAGTTAATCATCAGCCACTTCCCGTCATCTTTTCACTTTTTTTTGCAACTGAAGTCAAACAGCTATAATCAATATCATGTATTTAAACACCTTCGTGCTGTTCTTACATTCCAATGCAATGCAAAGCTTGACTGAGTAGTAATAAGTAGGACAGAAAATCCACATCTGCCTAACTAAGGTGGTTTTACTTAAAGAAACTGTTCACTGAGAAATCATTTATTCAATTCTCCACTTGCACCAAATATTTCTGTAAACATACAGCACCTAACCTTCTTAAACCTCCATCCAGATTTTATCGATGGTCTCAGAGACTATTCCATGTAGTTTCAACACAGTATGACTTACTCTAAGCTTTAACCAGGAACAAAAACATGTGCTGTGTGTCATGGCTGCCTGTAGAAATGAGGTTGTATTAATTTATATAGTTCACATTCAGCCATACTGTGTCACAAACACATGGTGTATTCAGTTAGACCTTCATTAACATATATTAACATATAGATATTAAGAGTCAGTGACATCTCCAGTTTTAAACTACAGAAAATAAATTTGAATGTCTTGACTGATGAACTACAACTGAGATCAGTGGAATAAGTTGTGAATATGATTTCCAGGAGATCCACTTATTTAAAGTCTGAATTATAATACAAGAAAAAATACCTAGAAAGATAGCAATTTGTCCTTTGATTTAAGAAAATAAGAGTAAACAACCTGCTTTTTAAGTGAGACAGAGAAGGATCAGAAGAATTTAAACTGACCAGCAAGACCTGCTGGAGATGTCTATACAGTGAGAATGTGAGTCAAGAAAATGCAGATTTGAATGGAAATTTCACTTCAAGTAGAATCACACCATCTTCATGTTAAATTTCTGAATAATTCATTGAAATCACTCAGATGTAAATAGCCATTCAGAGTGGTGCAATGCAGACCTACTGACCAGTTCACAATTTCTACAATGCAAATAGTCACTATGACCTATTTTAAATGACCTACGTTTTCAAACATGATATTTTATAGGCGACTTTCATAAATCTTACTTCAAAACTATCCTACATTTTTTTATGAAGCATTTCACATTGTACTACTCAAAACAATGCTGTTTACATGTTAATTAATAAATTAAGCTGAAATACTGCAAAGATCCAATAAGATTTCCTTTTGATACTTGCACAAACATGCACTTGCAGTTGAAATAGCTATTAGCCCAGTAATGCTACATTTTAATGGAGATATTTACATTTAAGCTTAATGAAAAACGTCTAATGTTGTTACACTATTGTAACAACTTATTTCAATTAGCATCATCTTATTAACAGTTTTACCAAAAATCAGTTTGTCGTAAACATATTGTAGGGCTTTGTAATGGCAAGATCTGGCAATACACCACTTACTATCACACAGGATTTAGAATTTGATATGACAATACTGTAAGCAAGGTGATATACTGCAATTTTTTGGTTTTCAAATATTGATGTTAATGATGCATCCTGAGGGTACATGTTTACGATGGAGTGGAAGAATCTAATGGCTAGACAGATTACAGTAGTGGTTGGGGGAATAAACACAACACAAAATCAATCACTGTCTCCAATTTTTACATGTAAACTATTGATTGAAATACAACAATGTGCTTTTAAGACAAAAAGCAATCATGTAATTGCCTGACTTGACTACTGCAACCCCCTCCTGGCTGGTCTCCCTATGCGTGCCATTAGCCCCCTGCAACTGATCCAGAATGCAGTGCAACTCATCTTCAATGTTCCGAAATACAGTCAGGTAACTCCTCTGACTATAGCTGCCCGTATCAGATTCAAAACTCTGATGTTAAATTTAGTTATTTGGTTTTTAACAGCCATTCTGCTTTTCTAAGCCTTTACATCACAAAAACTGAACTTCTTAAACAAAGGATCAGCTACAGAGGTGCAAAATCCCCAACCATGTGAAAAACACCTCAACTATTTGCTTACGATTTCTCTCCAGCCATTTGCTACCAACTACACATTTACAAACCTATTTGCCTCTGAATGCTGCTTCTAGCCTGTGGACAACTGAAATAGGATGTGGTTTCATTCTGATACAGCATGCTCAAATAAAACAGGGAATATTTCTATTTCAAATAGAAATATCTACAGCTTTACAAAAATAATGAGTACTACAGAAATTACTACTATTGTACCTGAACAATGGCTACAATTGTCACATATATTCAAACTAAGGAGTCAAGTATGGATTTCATATTACAGAAAAAGAAACATGTTTTGAATGAACGGCACACCCAGAAACCATATTTACATGTTTTTACTACATAACCTCTAAGCTATTTTGCTTATTTAGTTTAGAACTGGAGTTGAATGACTAAAGTTTACAAAACAACGCAATGGTCTCTTAAATAATTCAGTCATTTATGTCAAAATACATCACCAAAACCTCAACTTTAGAAGCTCTGGATTGAAACATCACACTTAATTTTGAGATGAGAGTGTAGGATCATATGAGTAAAAACTAATCCTGTCACTGATGTACTGAGGAGATAGGTCCTTTATTGCCTTGCATACAAAGTGTGAAGTGTTACACTCAGTTATCAGCCAATGGAAAGGAACCATGACATGATAATAGTGGGGGAGAAGCGGGAGAGGGGATTTTGATTGCTTACTAAATTCATACTAATCATTAATATAATCTGCTAGGGCCATAGCTACTCCCGGTTTCCCCTGAGACATATTACACTTAAAACTGCACACCATAATTAATTTGTCTAACATAATTAATTAATCTCTCTCTCATCTATCTATCTATCTATCTATCTATCTATACACACACACATACATACATATATATACACACACACAGATCTATGTAGACTGTGTATATTGTTCACATTGTGTGTAAATATGTACATTACCTGTATATTGTATACAATACTAGAAAGACATCAGCGGGTGTAAACAAATTCACTGTATCAACATATCTGACCAAAACTATACAGTCCACCTTAAATACTGCAGCAGTAACGATGAGGCGCGTGAGGCTCTCAATACTAACTGCTGCAATATTTAAGGTGGAACGGAAAATTCCAATAACACGATTACCAATAAAATAATAACGACTATTTAGTCAACAGTATGTTCCGTTTGCATTTCTGCTGGTTTGTTAGTGCGTTAGGGTGCTGTATTACTTAAAAATATCAATTTAAGTTACCTCAGATGAATGTCGTGAGCTGTTTGCATACCAACGACACTTAGCTTGCTTGCTAACGTTAGCTCCTTGAGCTAACAGCTACACAACCATATTTCTACGGTTTCCTTCAGGAGGATATGGTTAATACCGACAAGAACAGCAGTGTTAGTTAACAACCATACAGAAATTATGCCCTTTTGTATGCATATAAACAAAAACTGGCGTTAAATATACAAGGCCACGGTTAGCTCACAGAGGCTCGGTTACCTACCTCAGTCCAAACGTGAAGTCTCGCGAAGATCTCGTCAGATAACGCGAGATTAACTCGATAACTCTGGTTACAAGCGGATGAATTAAAGCGTAATGTAGTAATTTATCAAAATATGAGCAAAAGCGTACGCTTTTAAAAGCCACGCTAAGCTTAGGCGTGCAACGACAACGTACGTGTGTGTGAGCTGGTCATTTTGCCTACAGACAGTGAGAGAAGAGCGCAGCTGAAGCAGAAGGTCAGGTTTCTTTCCTGGTTCCCGCTGAGCTCTGATCGTTAAAAGCAGAGTCGTTGGGCGCGCTCCAATAGTTGCAGTCGTGCACTTCTAACGAGTGCACTTGACCCTAATGCGTTCCAAAGCTGTTAGCCAAGTGAAGGCGTGGAGAACTCCTCAGTTACAGTAGCCGTAAGGCTTTATTCTGATTAAAAGCATACAGTGCGACATCAAAACCAGAATATAATGAATATGTTAATGAATGTATATAATGTAATTTTTAAAAGTATTGTTATACTTAATATTCATTACACATAAAGTGACATATTTCAAGCCTTTAATGTTGTTCATTATGGCGTATAGCTCATGAAAATCTCAAATTGTTAGAATATTTAATGTGTAAATATATATACACATCTTTGCTTCTGTGAATTGTGAGGACATTACATTGACTCAAGACCTCAAAACTCTAACCTTAACCTCAAAACATTTTCACCTTAAATGTTCATGATTTATGGGTTGCAGGGACTTTGTAGTCCATACAAGGAAGAAAGGTCTCCACAAGCTGTGTTTAAACAGGTTCTAGTCCCCACAACATAAACCTGGTACATACACAAAAACACACTATGTAATAGTATAGTAGTGAGGACATTCCATTCACTTGTGTAATAGTAAAATAAACCTAAACCTAAACTTAACTTTAGCTACCAACGCTTCTTCTCTTTTAATTTTTCCAAAAACGTTTGTAATGAAAATGTCACATTTCTTGTGAGGAATTTCTCTGTTCTCTTGTTACATTTCTCTGTAAGGCTACGTTCACATTACCAGGCTGAAGTGTCTCAAATCTAATCTTTTGTCTTAATGTGACTCAAACCTGATGTTTTCAGGCTGTGTGGACGTCAAATCCCATCTTTTCTAATCAGATCTGAGTCACTTTCATATGAGGTTCTAGATCAGATATCAGATCTGTGGACATGTGACTTGAATGTGATGGTCAGATCAGATTTCATGTCTTTGTGCTT
>BRDA01038316.1:0-20864 GCA_036984385.1 Crenuchus spilurus
CCAACTTTTTTGGGATTTGTTGACGCCATGAAATTTTGAAACAACATATTTTCCCTTAAAATGATACATTCTCTCATTTTAAACTTTTGATCTGTAATTTGTGTTCTAGTCTGACTAAAATATTAGATGTTGGCATCTCCACATCATTGTATTCAGTTTTTATTCACAATTAGTTTAGTGTCCCAACTTTTTTGGAATCCGGTTTGTATATGTTGAATCAAAATATATTTAGATATTTGTGGGAGAAGCTCAAATTAGCAGAGACACACAATAAGCACTAGTCACAGCCCTGCACTTTAGTTCCACCCACTCAAACAATCTGTCATTCATACGATAATGAAATTATAATTCTGGCCATTCCATTGGTGGATTAGCAGCCATGGAATGTGTGAAAACCCCATCAAACAAAGAGCTCTCACTGTGAACAAAGACCTCTCACCTTGAATGTTCACACCTATCTCATTAATATTCAATGTAGGGTTAGTGGCTGAGGACAACCGTGTCACCTCACATTTGTTAAGCTTTAGAAATAAAACCACATACAATTTCTAAAAAAAATGTGTAATGACCAGTGTGTAGCAAACAACTCTGTTTATTCAGTTCTGAGCTCAGACATTTTGGCTAGAAATGTTTAGAGTCTGCTTTTCACAATATATCAATATCTGTAAAGTCTAACTTTAGAGCAGATGTAATCAAAATATAGATTTATCACACTCTTACTGTTCTGACACTGTTGTTGCCAAGTTTGTGCTGAACACAAAAAATATATATAATTTTAGATGTAATTTGTAAAAAGTACAGACATGCCAGACTATATCAGAGTGTCTGAAAAACCCCTCAGACTCAAGTGTCAAAGCTACCCTTCTACGCTGACCTGGGCCTCCTCAATTAGCTTTTTTTTATTTAAGCACAAGAAGAAAGCAGCTTTGTGTATAGGACAACATTTAAAAGTGGCAGCCCTGGGCATATTAAGGAACCAGTCAGAAGGTTGTTGGCTCGATCCCCTGTAGAACATTATTGAAGGACCCTTGTACAACACACCTAACCCCCAACTGCTCACCAAACCCCATGGATAGGCTGCCCACCACTCTGGACAATTATTCACTGTCCCCTAGTGTGTTTGTGTGTTTCACAGCATAGATGGGTTAAATGTGGCAGTCAGATTCCAGTGTGTGCAAGGACATTGGTCAATGTGTGATATTCAACATTATAAAATGAATCAACAATATTATAGATGTGTATTAAAACAGTCATTTGAATGTATGGAAAGTCATTGATTAAACTGATCCACTGTGAGCTAAATTACAAGTTATATATCAGTGAGGGTTCAACTGAAACCCCAAAAGCATAATTTTTCACTTGTATAATCATGTCCTCATGTGTTATGTGAATCTAGGTTATGTGATACCTTCATATGTAACCTGTACAGTTATGTACCAGCCTGGATATAAAATTAGCAAAATAAAAATTTATGAAACCTGTGAGTCATGACTTACTTTGTTTAACCTAGTTAGCCTTCCTCACATAATCACAGCTCAGCTCAAGCCATTGTCACACAGCACATGTACGCTATTAAATTGCGTCTTACATAAAGAAGGCAGTTACATAAAACTTTGCATAAATGTTTGGCGTGACACTTCATCAAACCTTCCCAATATTTCAGTATAAACCCCAGCTAACTGCTTTCAGTTCTTTCTCTGGTAAGTTAAATGTCTAGAAGTAAGAGAAAGCGAATTAATATTCCAGGAAAACATGTTTTAGTACTGTGAGGTCGGACACAAATATTCTCCGTGTCCCTCACAGCTACTCCTTTCACGTTACACAATAACAATGCTCGACTCATGAAGGAATCGTTCATTTGAACCGGTTCTTTTAATAACAAATCAGTCGAACCGATTCACAAGTTCAATTCAATCAAACCGTTTTGTTCTAGCATCTACACAACATATATGCTGAATAATTTCAATATAATATGAAAAATATCACAATAATAACTACAACTCACAATTTGAATGAATATATGTGAATCCACTTGATAGCTGCTTCACTCATTCTCTTTTGTATACTTTTGAGTATTCAGAGTGTGACTTCAATAAGGAGCAAAATAGTAACATCAAGACTCATCATTCTTTGGAGGGAATCGCATGATACCTGCCAATGATGACAAAGTTTTATTTACTTGGATGTCAAATGAATCATTGAATCGAACGATCAGTTCACCAAAATGCACAGATCGGAAGAATCGGTTCACTATAATGAATCGAACGCCCTGTCGCTATTACACAACCGCTTGTGTCATTATATAAGCGTGCCATATAGTGCGCCAATGGGAGCGCGTCATTACCGTCACGTGCTGCTTGCGTTCCCATTAGTGGGCGGGCAATACCGCTCAGTGTTTTTGTATTGAACGACGAGGACGGTCTTGTTGTCTGTTCATTCAAATTTCCTAAATATATAAATATTTTCCTTATTAGTAGACTTTTCTTTATTGTTTTCCGCGCCGTTTAGAATGGAAAACAGGAGGCTTCGAAAAAGGAGGAGAAACGAGAGAGAACTGAACTCATTTCAGGTCCTGAGAGGAAGGAGTTCGCCGGATTACGCAAAGTGCAGTTTACCGGAGACCTCAGCTCTTATATAAAACACTGAAGGACCGTCCAAAGAGCCAGCTCGGGGGTGTTTATCACACAACACTGGCTCCAATTTTGCATTAAACCAGACGCTAAGTTTGGAGTCGACCGTTTCTTTAAAAAAACCAAACAAAACAATACTTACCTTTTTTTCGTACGTTCACTTATTAACCGGGTTTGTTTATAGCTTAGCTGAGAAAGACCTTTCGAAACGAGACACAAAGGCACTTTCTCTGGTCTTCTGACTCACTGTGGTCATACTTTGTTGGAAAGTGTTTATTTTTGTGTTTAAATGGGTGTTTGAGTGGGTGTCTAAATGTGGAAGTGCTACGCTGGAGCCTGTAAGGCCTACGAGATCACGCTCGGGCTGCTCGGAGCCCTTCTGAGCTCGGACTGTCTCATGGAGTCGTCTGTGTTGCGCTATTTGAGTAGTTTAGACGTTACATTTCTCATTAAGGTCACGTTAGCCTCTGTAGACGTTGTAAGGTTAGGTTAGCAAGCTGCCAACTATCATAGAAACTTTTTTTCCGGTTTAAACAAAACAATACATGCTAAAAATGGACGCTGGCCTTCAACATAGTCATGCGGAGCATTTCCTCCAGCATCACGAGCTGTCCAACCCGAGCGCACCGGGCCTGTGCCCTGAAATGCTGGAGGTGGCCGAAGAGGCTTGCCGGGCGGGTGATTATGACCTGGCCGTGGAGATCTACTCGTCGCAGCTGACTGAGCTACGGCAGTCTGACCGCGGTCTGTGTCTCCGGAAAGCGGACGCTCTGACCAGAGGTGGCCGCATCTCCGAGGCCCTGGACTCCTATCGAGCCGCTGCACAGATCCGCCGGTTACGGCCCGACGAGCTCCGGCTTCTGGTGGAGAGCATCGCCCGGGCTGTTCGCCTCAAAGAGTTCGGCGAGAGCTGGAAGCCGAGCGGAGGCGCCGAGGACGCGGACGAGGAAGAGCAACAACAGTCGCAAGACCTGTTCTCCTGCCGGCTTTGCTGCTGTTTACTAACCGAGCCCACGACCTTAGAGTGCGGCCACACATTCTGCAAACGCTGCCTGGAAGACCTCGCGGTGAAAGAGTGCAAAAGCTGCCGCTCTAAAGTGACCAGACTGGGCGAGCACGGTCTGCGGGTGAACGTCGTGCTCGGCGGGTTGCTGGACAAGTGGTTCGACGCTGAGAGCAGGTCAAGGAGGTTCTGGTTGGAGGGTGAAAGCCTCTGGAAGAAGCAGGAGCTCTCCAGCGCCCTGGAGAAGTACAACAAGGCTGTGGAGCTGGGTATGATATGCATGTTTACTTTAATTTCTTATAGTTTCTGTCCTGTTTCATTCTTTTACACTCCTGGATTTGTTTCATAATTGACCTACTTTTAACTGGTGACAGTTATGCAACTTTAGGGGGCGCCATTGTGCTCTCTCTCAGCTACTAACAAGTTACCATTGAAGGCCTTTGTTTTAAACTATATTACTTTCCATTATAAATGAACACTCATGGCGATTAGTCCAGACTCTGTTCTACTCATTTCTTAAAGAAACCTTTGTGTACAAGTGGCAAAGGCCACACATCACTAGCTTTATCACTTAATTTGTGATGGAGAACTGTGTGGATCAGAATAAAGCTATGCTCTTCTTCTGTCATCTGATGGTTGTTGGTACAGAGTATCTGCAGCATATAGGTATTCATTAATTATGAGTGGAAAAGGGGTCAGTGTCAGGGTGGAGCTGGTGACTGACTTCTGATTTGTGCCCGTATGTGGTGCTAAGCAGCCAGCTGCCTGTGTCTGACCTAAATTTGCCCACAAGGCCCTGAATTCTGACCTGTTTATATGAGTAGGGTGCAGGGGTGGTCTTGGTTCGTAGACGACTGGAATTAACAGACAGATAATTCGCAGCAGGAAGTGAGTTAAAGTTCTTGAATATAGACTACAGTGTCAAGGCTGTGTTGCTTTGTATGGCCCAAGCAAAGCAATAGAGACTACTGCGTTCCAGCATTATGAATCAAAATCTTGGCTGATTCTCTTCTGGTCTCTCACTTACTACACTGATGCAGCCGGCGTGGGTGTTCGTTTTGGCGGTTTGTCTCATCTCACAACATGCTGCAGTGGCAGCCAGAGAGTAAACACATATGTTCAGCTCACACTCCTCGCTGGCCCACAGTCTGGCCCTGATTCTCTGTTGCTCTGTAAAATGGCAACAAAGCTCTTCACACTGAAACACACATTGGTGAGGCAACCAACCTTTTAGCCTTGAGGGCAGTTGTACAGCAGCGCTGTGAGTGTCTTGGCACTACATTCGGGATTCAGCGCAATGATATTTAATGCAGAGACCAGACTAATGGAGTTAACCTTGTTGTGCTTTGTGTCGCAGGTGCCCAACTCGTGTGGGCTGATCACTTGCTTTGTGACTGGTGAAGTTTGAAAGCTATTTTTGGGTCTAGAGAAGCCAATTTCTGGTTCTCCTGGTCTGGAGTTTGTTTCAAGTAAGCTCTGGCATGTGGAAGCTGTCTGCTCCTAGTGCCAGTGTGGGTAGTTCACTTTATACTGTTGCCGCTCTTGTTGAAGTAGTTTCCTTTGACACAAACATTACAAGGTAGGTGGATGAACCTTTCACAAACCTGTGCTCATAAAGAAGTGACATGGAATAGACTAATCGATCCATGTCTGAGTGTATTTCTTCTGTGTGAAAGCAAACCAGTGATGATGAGCGCAGAACTAGTCGTGGTTGGGAATCAAGGTATTTAAAACGAGAAAGAAAAGTGTAGAATGTGACATGCCTTTATGTTAGGCACAAAGTACATTGTAGCAACTAAGGAAAGCTGGTCTTGTTTTTGATGACCAGGATTTAGTGTGTACAATGGCAGCTATAAATAGACTTATGAACAGTGGGTCTTGGACGTTGAGATTTGATTTGGTGTCTGCTGTATGAAGGATTTGGTAGTCTGAGATTTTATGGCAGTATAGAAGTGACATCCTTTACTGTTTAATGCAGTAATTCAATAAAAGAGAATGGACTCCTCCAAGCTATATAGTTTACATTTACTGAATGAGCAAGATTTTCTTTCTTTATTGGGTTTTCTTTTCCATTTTGTAAAAGTAGAAGCCTGTGGGACCTGTATGCTGTTCCAGATACATAGCAAGAGGATCTCTCTCTCTCTCTCTCTCTCTCTACTCTGTCTGTCTTTCTCATATGAAGTTTTTACCACCAAATTAGTCACCGTGTGATAGGTGGTAGTAACTTCAGGCTCCGGCAGATGGCACTGCGTGAGGACGTTTGAGCTACAAATATCCGTGTGGTGTGATGAGATTCATAGGTTGTGAAGAGGTGGTACAGTTCAGTAAATTGCTCATTCAGTGTATGGAAAATCGGTCTCGAAGCAGATGTTAATGATTGGCAAATAGGTGCGATTACCTTGGTGGCAAAGGCATAGTGTGAATGAAGTAGTTGAATTCGCATGTGTATCACACAACCCAGTCTACAGGAAATGGCCAGTTCAACAGCTTGTGAATAAAAATTGCTTCACAATCAGGAAAGAATTTCTTCTAGAACTCACAGCCAATTCATTCACAACCAATTTCTGAAAGACTACTCGGCAGACAACTGCGTACCATGGACACATGGAGTAGAGTGGCACACGAGTCCCCTTTTAGCAATTTTCCACCAAGGAGGAACTGTTCTGGTTTGTGAACCAAATTTTTTCATTTGCAGCGGGAACCAAAGTATAGTAGTGTTTTGTTTGTTTTTGTTTTTTGTTTTTTTTTTTTTCTCCAAACGAACCGTGATGACATCTGTGGGCATGTGTAGTTGTATATAGAGGGAGTCAGCAATGCTAAATTGCTTTTGAAACAGCAACATACACATTTGTTTTTGTGTTTTTAAATATATTGAGTATATTATGTTTTTATAATATTAGCACTGTAAAGTTTACTGCAGTATATTTACATAAACAACCACCTTTTCTACTACTCTTAACTTCTGGAGGGTGGCCTAAATAAACACTCATCTTTAACACCTATAAAGTTTAAAATATAAGTGAAATGTCCACTGTACACGCTCCAGTGTAATGACTGGTGTTAGTAACTCTTGACCAAAGCTTTAACCATAATCTTAAGGGTGGCTTTACACAATTAAACTTTGATACAAATATTTGCGGTTGATAGTTAGTTATAATGACTACTTGTGAGTACAATATAGATTAATAGATGTTTTGAGCAACCAAAGTTGCTAATGGCATTATTACTAGACTTTTTCTTGACTACACCTTAAATTATTACCATGTACAGATGTTCATTTTGGCTCACTTCTACTCATGTCCTATCATAATGGGGACATTTATATAACAAACCTAGATTAACTAACCCTACATCCTACATTCCCTGCTAGTTGGCCAACTCTCCTGCTCTGTAATACTTGGTGTAAATGTTTATATTGACCCACTGTTTTCTTGTCCATTTTTGTCTCTTTTGGTGGGTAACATGACAAAGGTGGTATTGTTACAGCAAACTTATGTATGATGAGCTTTTCTGAGAATATCATGGATGTTATCAGGGTTGAAATTAGCAACACTTACTTATGTTTTATGTTAAAGTTTCTGTCCTAGTTAAATCTCTTCCCTTTTTTTAACCCAGCAGTTGTTTTATAATTGAACCGACTGGCCTACTTTTTAACTGGGAACAGTTATACAACGTTGCGTTCTCTCGGCTAGCTTTAGGTTACCGTCTTTCATTACTGTTCTTTAAAGAAACCTGTGTGTGCCAGATGTGAAGACTTTACACATTAGCAGAGTTTTAACTTATTGGTCCTTTCTTCTGTTTATCAGTACTGTAAGTGTTTTTTTTTTTTTGTGGTAATATGAAAGATTGTATCTATACATACATGTTCAGAACCTAAATGATGCAGAAGCGTAAAGACCTGTACTGTTAATCAACATACTTGCACTATTAATACTTTAGCCTACAGTTCCACATTTGAATATTGTGAAATTGTTCATAGTTTAATTAAATTCTAATTAATAATATATAATCTAAATAATAATAATATATTCATTATATAGTATTATATAGAATTGTTTTACTGTTGATCACTATGGCTATTCATAAAAAATAAAAAATCTCCAATTATTAAAATGTCATTTTGAGTTTGATTTACTTTTCAAACAATATCAAGAAAACAAAAAAGGCTTGAAGTGAATGAATATAAAATGACTGTACGTTTTTCATTAAGAAAATGTTATAATATTCACATTTTCGGAGATGCATCAGTTCTAGTTTAATTAATTTTGATATACATTTGAATAAATATAATTTATTTTTTGTGGGGTCATCTTTTTTTAGAGTGAGTCACTGCAGTAAGAAATGCAGTGTTTAACTCTTCACAATGTTGACTGTTAAAGGTTTTAAACAAGTCTCACACAAGGTGTAGTTTGTCATGGCTATACTCTGAGATTGCAAGTTTAAAGAAAAGTTATATTTATAGAATTTTCCACTTTTACTCAGATGTGTGGAGTATAAATGTTGCTTCTTTAGTTTAGAACTGGAGCTATGAGGCCAATGTGCTAATACTAGAACTCCATTATTTTTAGCCGTTTTATTCATCTGTTGTAAAATGCACCCAAAGCATTACACAAAAAATCTGCAGTAGATTTCATATATTGTGGTATCATTTTTAAGCAGCGTTTTCTTTCTTCTCACAGCACCCTCTGTGTGTAAGCTGCTAGCACAGAGAGCTGAGCTGAATATGGACATGAAGAATTTCAGCCAGGCAGTTCAGGATGGAGATGGTATGTGTCGTCTTCGGCCATTGTCGGCTCAGGTAAGGAAAGCTTTGGTTGTGCTGTTCCAAGATTTCTACTCGCACATTGAGCTTTGAGTTTGTGTATGTAAAGCAAGATGATGTGACATTGTGAGCTATGTTCAGTTACAAGCCAAGCTGGAAGGCATCATACAGAATGATACCAAAGGATGTTTTATGATCCTGCTTACAAAAGTTTAATTAAGTGCATTTTAAAAGTCTTTGCATTGTATGAAATTGTGTAATAAATACAATTGTTTGGTCCATAATAAAATAACATTAATGTATTCTCATATATATATATATACACATACACACATACATACACACACACATTTTAATTTTTTTTTATGTATTGTTTTTGTTTCTAGGCCCACAACATTAAAGCCAAGGCCCTTTGCAGTGCTGGACGCAGAGAACAGGCCTTGCAGGAGTACTTCTATTGTGTAGCATTGAAACCAGCCTGGACTTCTGTCAAAATAGAGGCACAGAAGGTAAACATTATATCACATTTTTTGATGTGGTGTGTTTCATAGCTAGACAGTAGTAGCAACCAGTTTGAAATCATTACTTGTAGACCTGCAGTACAGGCCTAATACCAACATTATCTTTGTAACTCCATTGCAGAACTAAACAAGTAACTGACTGGTGATGTTTAGGGAAAGGTTGGGAAATTATACATATGAATTAGAATTTTGGCATCTGATCATTGTACTTCTGACCTTTTGGGTGTTCCTGAAAATGTTCTGTACTTGTTGTTATTGCACTGAATGTTCTACCACATTTGTTGTGTTTGTCCCTCTGCAGGTCTTGTGTGAGCTGTTTTCTTCTGTTTTTGAAGATGACAGTATGGATACGCCTTTACATCCACTTCAGGCTACGGGCCCTGCTCCTCGCATTAAACCTTTATCTCTTCTTAGCTCGCTTCACTCTTCTCTGCCCAGAGATGCATCAAGAGCTGGCTGCTCTAAGGTGCGCGCACACACACAATTGATATAACAGATATAAAGGGCAAAATTTCCCCAAATGTGTGTATTAGTTCACATATTGTATTTGTAAGTTAAATGGAATACACCAACAGTGTTGTGTAAAAAATGTTTGAGTTGGTCAGTGAGGGTAGTTTCCTGTCCTTAAAAAAATTACCCTGAATGTCACTGCAGGATGGGTTGGTTATGTTTTTGCTTACTGTTTATTATTGGCATTCCTCTCAAACTTTTTGTTTGTTTGTTTATCCTCCAGGATTCTACACTCGGTATCACTAAAGCATGTGAAGGTGGGAGTTCCTCATCTTTAAACCAGCCTGAGAGAGTCTTTGAAGAATCAAAGAGCCTGGCAGCTGTACTGTCCTCACTGCCTGTACCTTCAGGTCTTAAGAGGAAGTGTCCTGGTGATGCCATTGGCTTTGGACCTCCCAGTAAAGTTCTCAAACAAGGTACAAATCATGTCATGACCAGGAAAAAATGAGGAGTAGATCTGTATGTCCTAGTGCATCTCCAAATATTTCAATGTCATGAAAATGTTTTCATGATCAAGTTATTTGGTTTTAATGTTGATGCTGTTTGTATAATTTACTCATTTGAATTGAAATGTGAATAATTTGAGACATCTTTCACTCTTTTTCTGTCCCTCCTGATATTCTTTCTTCAGATTCAGCTTGCTCATCCCAGACTCCTCTTGCTTTGAGTGGTGCAAGGGAGGTACCATCTCAGCTCTTGGATAGTTCAGACCTGGAGTGTTCTTTGTGCATGAGGTAACACTCTTAAAGTAGATTATTTCTAATATGTTTCCTTCTCTGTGCTGGTTCTGAGACGGCATATATAAGCTAACTCTAGTAATGTATTCTGTATTAAAGTGTTTTTGTTTCTCTTTGTAGATTGTTTTATGAGCCTGTTACTACTCCCTGTGGACACACCTTCTGTCTCAAGTGTTTGGAGCGCTGCCTGGACCACAACCCCAACTGTCCTTTGTGCAAGGAGAACTTAGCAGAAGTATGTGTTCATCTGTTCATTTGTTGCAATAACACTCGCCCACTCTCTCAACTAGATGTATGATGAGTCAGCAGATTATTGTTGCAGATTTGTGATAACATTAGCCAGATAAGTCTTATTACTTATATTTTGATAAGTAGCCAGTGTGCTCTTACATTTGTTGTAGTACTGTACTTGAATAACATTAATTAAAAGTACAATTTTCTTTTCTTTAAGAAATTAAATACTAGTCTGTCCCATTGAAAGAAAAATAGGTTATACATGCAAATGTATTAACTAAAAAAACTTCAATGTAAAGAAATCTGAATCATTTAAAACCACGATGTTGCAGGAAAATCCTGACGATATGTATATTCTGACTGTGAACCTAACGAGGTTAAATATTATGAACTCTTTGGGTGTAATTACAGTTTCTGGCCGCTAGAGGGTACAATAAGACTTTTCTGATGGAGGAGGTCCTTCAGCGTTATCTGAGTGAGGAGCTGGAAGAGAGGAGGAAGGTGCACGAGGAAGAAATGAAAGAACTGTCAAAGTAAGTTTTTCTTTTTAGCTCCTTTACAGAAAGTGTTGTGGCGACATCACTGTCCTCATTTCTGTTGAATATTTTTTTTTATTTATTTAGGTACATTTCATTTTTTTAGCAGCTAAAAACTCCCAGTCTTGATTGTAATACAGTTTGTGGCTTCCCTGATGTCCAATGTTTTCTCTTTCTCTGCAGCTTGACTCTGGAAGTGCCTATCTTTGTCTGCACAATGGCGTTTCCTACAATCCCCTGCCCACTGCACGTGTTTGAGCCTCGCTATAGGCTGATGATTCGCAGGGCTATGGAGACAGGAACTAAACAGTTTGGCATGTGCATTTCTGATGAGCTTAAAGGGTAAGTTGTCCCAGTGCAACATGTAGATTAGAGCATAGATAACTAAACCTAGTCTAGTCGAGTCTAGTTTATAAATCTTAAATCGGTAGTGAATATTTTATGAGGAATAACATCACTTACAATTCTAAGTGATTTCAGTGTTAATGTTGCACACACTGTTTGGTTATCAGGTTTGCTGATTTTGGCTGTATGCTGGAGGTCAGAGATGTTAAATTCTTCCCTGATGGACGCTCTGTGGTGGACACCATTGGCGTCTCTCGCTTTAAAGTGCTCTCTCATGGTCAGAGAGATGGCTACAACACTGCAAAAATTGAATATTTGGAAGACAAAAAGGTAAAAGAAGAATGCAAGTGTTAGACAGGAGATTTGAGTGAGATCAGAAGTCTGAGTGAGTGTGTGAAAGAAATCGCTAGTCTTCCATCCTTACCTGCTGTGTGTATGTGAATCACATTTAGGTTGAGGGGGAGGAGCTGACAGAGCTGTTGAAGCTGCATGACTCTGTCTATGATCAGGCCACGGCCTGGTTCACCTCTCTCAAAGACAACATGAAGAGCCAGATTCTCAGCCACTTTGGCCACCTGCCTGCCAAAGACCCTGAACCACAGGTGATGATATGGATAGGCTCAAGTCATTCCACCTCATTTGGGCAAAAAATAAAGCAGTGGTTAAATGGAAAACAGGTTTACATTTTTGCACCATTACTCTTAAGATCTCTTAATATAAAGAAGTTTACGACTTTCCGTTTTTCCACCAGTGCTTCACTGTACTGTTGTGTATGTTTATAAAAATTAGCATTTTTGTTGACAAAAATTAAGGCTTCATGATGGATGCTGTTGCTTTGACTTTTGTTCATTTTATAGATGCCAGTGCCAGAAATATGATCCAATATAGTTTATTGATCATTTTGTGCAAATTCTCTACATTTATGTTTGTGGTTGTGAAAACACATGCACACAAACGACTGAGTAATCTAGCACTTACAACCACAAGGGGGCACTGACTGTACATGCATATCTGGAGCAGTAAGCTGCCACACCAATTGCCAGCATCATTCTACTCGGTCCCAGTGACCTTTCACTCCCAAGCCTACTTCTGTCACATTTAGACTCCCCAACATATGAATTTTTTTAATAGTCACTATTTAATCTATTTCAGTAGTTTATGAATTTAATAGTTCAGTGTAGTGACTAACATAGCTAATGAAACAATTCTACATTAGAGTTGCAGTACAAGAAGTTAAACTGAAACCAGGTTACCCAGTGTGTACTACTTACCTGTCGTTAAATGCTGAAATATTGATATAATGCCAATTTTTCCTTTCTCTGTTTCAGGGAAACCCCAGTGGGCCAGCTTGGTGTTGGTGGCTCCTGGCTGTGTTGCCTCTAGAAAGCAAAGCTCAGCTCACCATCCTGGCTATGACCTCATTGAAAGACCGGCTCATCGCCATCCGCAGGGTCCTCATCTTTGTCACCCGCAAGCGCCCTCGATGACCACAGTCTTCCTCATAGCCATCATCACCATTGTCATTATCACGTTGCATAGCAACATGAGCAACAGGTAGCAGGCTGCTGAAGCAGCTTCCATCAACTGAGGCTTATATATCATTCTCAGCTGTCTCTGCAGTAGGAAAACTGCTGAGCTTCATCATTTGTGTAGTTTGGAACTGATTTTTTCAGGAGTTTGCTGCTCTTGAGGCAGAGATGTTGGTATATGCTCTGCCTTGATAAAAAAGGCAAAATGTTTAACTTTGTCCAGCTCTGGTAGCTTCAGACATTTAGTCTACTGAACCGGACGCGTTGCAACACATCGAACATTGTAAAGATTCCACCTCTGCTTTTGTGCCTCTTTATGGTGTGTATGGTTAACCAAATGGTTCTCATGGGCCTTCTAGCATCTTGACAGGCTGAACAGTTTGTTTGTATTTTAAGAATCCATGTGCTTCAAATGTTCACACAGGTTTTTTGTACGAAAGAAGTGTCACGTGAAATCATGCAAAAAAAAAAAAAAAAGGATTTGTAGAACATCATCTGAAGTCATGCAAAAATTCATTAAAGTGCACCTTTTGTAATCTGCCATTGGTAAGATTGCCCGTTAGTCGTCCATGTTCTACTGAACTGTTTTGACATAATAGGGAATATAATTACATTGTTGATGAGCATATAAAGTGAAGTACGGAATGTGAGATTTTGGAAAATTGCCTTCCAAGTTTTTTGCTGAAGCATCTTACTAAGGCTTTGCACAAGGACATTTTTGTAAAGAAAGTATAGTAGCTTTACTTTTTCTTTTTCTAAGCATTGGCTTGAAGTGAACACACTTCTCAGTACGGTTTTTATGCAATAATAATGGTGACTGTATTAAACTAATTTAATTAGTCTGACATGAGGTGAAAATCCAAGCTGGAAGCTGTGATTTGAATGTTTGACTTTTGAGATTTAGGGAATATGCTTAATGATGTAATGTCTGCAGAAATGACTTGTCTCTCTTATCTCTGGAAGACTTACAGTTGTTATGCATGCTTGGGTGTGATGTATGTGGCCAGGAAGTACCTAATTGGTCCATTTTACCTGCATTCATCCAAAACAAACCTTGTATTAGTACATAATGTATATTACAATTGTCATGGTCACTAATTTCCAGTGTATTGTATGGTGTGTGTTTATATGTGTGTATATATAGTATTTGTATGGTGCACCTTTTTGTGAGTGGTTTGTCCATGTGATTCATCTGTGTACAGACAAATCAGAGGCCTTTAATCTCATCTTTTCTTTTTCGTTCTCAGCTGTGACTTGTCTTTCTTTTCTGTGATGTGCAAAGCTCCCTTTGTGTGTCTCTCTCTTTTTTTTTTTTTTTTTTTTTTTTGTGTACCATCTCCTGTTGGTAACTACACAAATGCTGCATTTTTGTTTTCATGTAAATTTGTACATTAAGAAAATTAAACTTATTTTATATTTCAAATCCAAATGAGTCCGTTGTGCCCGTGTTTGATGAGGCTTCCATTCTCACCTGTCCAGGAGGTGTTGCCATTTTAGAACAGTTCTCACTCTTTTTATTTAGGTCAGCAATCACGTTGCTATAATTATGACTACGCTGTGCTCTGATGTGTTTGCAGCTACACATGAATGACTCGGGCGGCTGACCCAATGTGTTGTGAAATGTGCGTAAATGGAGATTTGTACCTCACCTTTCATCCCTTCAGGGTTTTTGATTTAGCAGACCTGTAACATGGGTAGATTAACTACTTGTACTTTCAAGACAGTAAAGCAAGCACAAAATCATCCACCACAAAAATACTGTCTGGTGCTTAGAAAAGAACTGGGGGAAAATAAACATGTTAGAAGCTTCAGCAGTTGGCCATTGACTTCTAATTAAACGCAATATGAGTCAATGAGTTTTCAGTTCTGCATTCTGAACAGGAAGTCACATTAAAATGTATTGTCTGAGGTCAGCGTGTTTAGATTTAGGTAAATAGTGATGGAATAGAACTATAACTTGGTATTTACTAGAAGTCTGTCTTCGTAATGAGTTGTCTATGTAGACGGCTATCTAAGTAGTCAGAGATTATATAAGCATCTCTCTAAGTAGTCAATATCTACATACAAGACAGCTGTTGATATTGTCAATGTCTATGTAGGCAGCTGGCTAACTGGTCGGCGTCTATGTAGGCAGCTGGCTAACTGGTCGGCGTCTATGTAGGCAGCTGGCTAACTGGTCGGCGTCTATGTAGGCAGCTGTCTTAACTGGTCGGCGTCTATGTCGGCAGCTGACTAACTGGTCGGCGTCTATGTAGGCAGCTGACTAACTGGTCGGCGTCTATGTCGGCAGCTGACTAACTGGTCGGCGTCTATGTAGGCAGCTGACTAACTGGTCGGCCTCTATGTAGGCAGCTGACTAACTGGTCGGCCTCTATGTAGGCAGCTGACTGACTGGTCGGCGTCTATGTAGGCAGCTGACTAACTGGTCGGCCTCTATGTAGGCAGCTGATTAACTGGTCGGCCTCTATGTAGGCAGCTGACTGACTGGTCGGCCTCTATGTAGGCAGCTGTCTAACTGGTCGGCCTCTATGTAGGCAGCTGACTGACTGGTCGGCCTCTATGTAGGCAGCTGACTGACTGGTCGGCGTCTATGTAGGAAGCTGACTGACTGGTCGGCGTCTATGTAGGCAGCTGACTGACTGGGCGGCGTCTATGTAGGCAGCTGTCTAACTGGTCGGCCTCTATGTAGGCAGCTGTCTAACTGGTCGGCCTCTATGTAGGCAGCTGACTGACTGGTCGGCGTCTATGTAGGCAGCTGACTAACTGGTCGGCCTCTATGTAGGCAGCTGACTAACTGGTCGGCCTCTATGTAGGCAGCTGACTGACTGGTCGGCCTCTATGTAGGCAGCTGTCTAACTGGTCGGCCTCTATGTAGGCAGCTGACTAACTGGTCGGCCTCTATGTAGGCAGCTGACTGACTGGTCGGCGTCTATGTAGGAAGCTGACTGACTGGTCGGCGTCTATGTAGGAAGCTGACTGACTGGGCGGCGTCTATGTAGGCAGCTGTCTAACTGGTCGGCCTCTATGTAGGCAGCTGTCTAACTGGTCGGCCTCTATGTAGGCAGCTGTCTAACTGGGCGGCGTCTATGTAGGCAGCTGACTAACTGGTCGGCGTCTATGTAGGCAGCTGGCTAACTGGTCGGCGTCTATGTAGGCAGCTGTCTAACTGGTCGGCGTCTATGTAGGCAGCTGTCTAACTGGTCGGCGTCTATGTAGGCAGCTGTCTTAACTGGTCGGCGTCTATGTCGGCAGCTAACTGGTCGGCGTCTATGTAGGCAGCTGACTAACTGGTCGGCGTCTATGTAGGCAGCTGACTAACTGGTCGGCGTCTATGTAGGCAGCTGACTAACTGGTCGGCCTCTATGTAGGCAGCTGTCTAACTGGTCGGCCTCTGTGTAGGCAGCTGACTAACTGGTCGGCGTCTATGTAGGCAGTTGACTAACTGGCCGGCCTCTATGTAGGCAGCTGACTAACTGGTCGGCGTCTATGTAGGAAGCTGACTAACTGGTCGGCCTCTATGTAGGAAGCTGACTGGGCGGCGTCTATGTAGGCAGCTGTCTAACTGGGCGGCCTCTATGTAGGCAGCTGTCTAACTGGGCGGCCTCTATGTAGGCAGCTGTCTAACTGGGCGGCGTCTATGTAGGCAGCTGTCTAACTGGGCGGCGTCTATGTAGGCAGCTAACTGGTCGGCGTCTATGTAGGCAGCTGTCTAACTGGTCGGCGTCTATGTAGGCAGCTGTCTAACTGGTCGGCGTCTATGTAGGCAGCTCACTAACTGGGCGGCCTCTATGTAGGCAGCTGACTAACTGGTCGGCCTCTATGTAGGAAGCTGACTAACTGGTCGGCGTCTATGTAGGAAGCTGTCTAACTGGTCGGCGTCAATGTGGGCAGCTGTCTAACTAGTCTGCGTCAATGTGGGCAGCTGTCTAACTAGTCTGCGTCAATGTGGGCAGCTGTCTAACTAGTCTGCGTCAATGTGGGCAGCTGTCTAACTAGTCAGTGTATATGTTGGCAAATTTTTAGCCAATTAAGTGCCTTGACTATGTTGGTCATTGTGGTAGATCTGGCCCCAGTGCATGAGACTTGAGAGGTAAGCTTAGCAATGAATGAGCATTTGAAAGACCACATGAGCATGGACCGTCCATCCACAGGTGAGTCAGCCATGGCACGTTTGATATTTTAAGTTTGTTTGTTTATTTCTATGACACCTTTCTAGGCACTCAAAGACACAGCAATTTTAGAGCCACCTCAATGTCCTCCAATGGTCAGCATCCATGTGGCAGCCAGTCCACACCAGAACTCTCAACACACATTAGGTCTTATTAGCTATTAGAGAGGAGAGAAAAAACTGAGCCCGTTTGTGAAGATGGGGATGCTTATGATTGGGACATCAGGGTAACAACACTACTCTTGAAAAAATGTCCAGGATTCTTGGTTTTACACCTCATCCATGGGCAGCGTTGTGGCTTGGTGGTTAGCACGTTCACCTCTCAGTGATGAGGTCTTGGATTCAAGTCCCCGTCTGGGTGGATTTTTCCATCTACTCCAAGTGTCAATGCCACACAACTCCAGGCACATTCAAGGGAGGTGAGAGGCACTCAAGTGTCATGTCAGACCATTCGAAACTGTTTACGTCAGCATGGTCTGTGTGCTAGATGACCTGCAAGGGTACATGACCACACCACCAGGCACAGGTATCATCGTCTTGGATGGGCCAGGGAGCATTTACACTGGACAAGGTACCAGTGGCCTTCAGTGCTGTTCACTGATGAAAGTCTGTTCATGCTGAGCAGAAATGATGGCCACCAAAGACATTGATGTGGGACATGAATGACCTGAGGGCCGCCCTTCAAGAAGAGTGGGATGCCATGCCTCAGCAGACAATGAGTTGACTTGTGAACATGAGACGTCGTTGTCAAGCTGTAATTGATGCTCAAGGGCACATGACACGTTATTGAGACATTGACATGTTTTGTTGGGGTTTACCTGTCACTGTTGTTGGCTTTTTGTTTCAATAAATTATTTGACATGAAGAAATCACCACTGAATGCTTCTATTTAAATGCCCTACTTTCATTATATAATACTTTATACATATAGTTACTCTTGTTAATACTTTAAAATTTGTTGATTTACTTTAAATTTGTTCAAAAAAATAAGCTGCTCCAATCTAAAATGTAGTTAACAGGCAACCCACATTCCTAAATCACTACATGTTAAGTCTCAAACCATGTCTTATGTATGTGGTTTCTGACCATCTATGATACTAATGTCAAAAAATGTTGTGCAGCAAAAGTAGTAGGTTTTTAGTGAAGCCTGAATTTTGTACATAATTTTAGTCCAAAGATTGTATTAATACATCTCCAAAAATCTGAATATTATGGAAAAAATTCATTGTTCAAAAAGATTATTTGCCATATTGTATACCCATTACATATTTCAAGCCTTTCTTTGTTTTAATGTTGATACTGTTTGAATAGTAATTTACCTATTAACCCCAACTGAAATGTTCTAATCATGTGTGATTGATTTTCATGAGCTTTAAGCCAAACTGATGAACCATAAAACAAAAAAAGGCTTGAAATAGCACTTTACATATATATAATGATATAATGATTTGATGAGCGCTGTCAATGGGCCAGAGGCCATGTTTTAAAAACTGAAATATCTGATAAAAATACCAAAAATAAATTACAGATGGAGTTGAGACAGATCTGAACAATCACTTTCTCAACCTTCATTTGAGGCTAGAAATGACTTGCTCTACTGTGTATGTGACATGTCCAGACATGCCTTTCTGTTGTAGTTACTATGATAATCACTAGCATAGCATTTGGTCCTTTGCATGTATCTGTACTAAGTGGCAGTGAATCCATTTATACCTCAGTATAAGTCAGGTGTAACCTGGTCAGACAATATCATACTTCTGTGACATTTTAGTTAAATGAAACTGCTTATCAAAACGTCCACTGAAAAAGACAGGGGTGCTTTCTCCTCTTTCTGAATGCTGCTAACATATTATTTCACATAACAGTCTTTGCACAAGTTCCTGTTTAGCTCAGTGACATTTAGAACAATATTCATATCACAAAGAGGAAACAAGTAATGAAGAAGCTGAAGATTGCTAATATTCATCAAATTATTGCTGCGGTATTGGTTCTTTGCAAACACAGCATTCTGACAAACTGTTGGTGCCAATAATGCTGAAATGTAATTTCTCAGAAAGTCGTGACAAAGCTGTCTGACAAAATTCTGATAATGTAATCTGTATCAGTCATCTGTATCACACTTATACCATCTTTTTCTAGTATAAGATTAGCTTCAAATGCCATAAATGACAATGTTAAAGTACTATCTCAGCAAAAACATCCTCAAATGTAGTTAATCGACTAAGATATGTAGTTCAAAACCTGTTCACCTTTACTTCAAGGCTGAAGTAGCTAACAGTAGAAGCTTTTACTTACTAATGTATTGATTGTTTGCATTGATTCTGACATTGTGTTACTCTGTTAACTATAAAAAGCAACAAAATATATTACATCACTATAACAGTCTCAATTTGTCTACTTTTTTATATAATGTATTATTATTATTATTATTATTATTATTATTATAAGTAGTAGTAGTAGTAGTAGTATTAGAAGTAGTAGAAAGAGTATGACAAGTAGTATTGTGTGCCTTCAAGTGCTGTTAACTCAATTCTGACTCCTGGTAAGCTTTAGTTCTTCAGGTTTTTTAATGGCTTGTTGATTATTCCTCTGACTGTGTCCATCCATCTTGATACTGGCCACACTCTTCCTTTTTTACCTTCAAGTTTTGTACATGTAGCTGCTTTTTGAACTTTTTGAATTGGTTCCTTCATAATATGTCCAAAATAAGTTTTGTTATCTTGGCTGCTAGTGAGAGGTGAGGTTTAATTTTGTTGAGGATTAATTTATACATCTTACTTTTATAGGTCTTGTAACTTTAGTTTAAAAAAAAACCATTTTAAAGGGAAAAACTGATAGACACTTTTAATAATAATCATACTGTATAAGGGCTTTCCTTTAGGATTTACAGGGGCAAGTTAAAAAATGATGTAATTCTTTTTATATACAGTCCTCCTGTTACAGTCTGTTTGTTATTTCTACATTTGACCCACTTCTCAAAATATGGAGACATTGTTTTTCCAATCCTAGTGACTGTTAATGACAGGAATGAGTAGAAATATGGATGTGACCCAGTGATTTCACATGTATTCACAAGCCAAGTCTGGGCAACTTCCCCTTTATTTGTATACATTTCTAGAGTGCACCACACCAGTCATCATCTTGTGATATGATGACTTGATGACAAATTAGACAAAAGCAAATGCTTCTTTTCTTTGTCAACAGCTGTAGGTTTGTCCACTTTATTAGTCTCTACAAAAACACTGGTAGATCTTTATGTTACTGTTTGGTTCCCTTTTCATTTTCAATTTCCCAACATATATTTTGATTGAATACAGTTTTGGAGGCAACCATTAAATCTGTAGACTGTAGAACAATCTTATTTACACAGTTTTTCTTCTTTCCAAGATGTGTTCGGTCTTCAAAGTCAGATTTATTTGTATTGAGTTACAAGGCATAATGGAGGTTTGTGCAAAAGCTGTATTCTAAAAATATGCTGAATAGCTAAAAACAGAAGCCTCAAACTTGAAGCTTAAATTTAGTCAATAATTTTGTCAAACTGAATCAATAAGAACATCTCATAAAGTGTCAGAAACCACATGAACAAGATGTTAAAATTTAGGTGCAGTGAGGAAAATAAATATTTGAACACCCTGCAAATTTGCAAGTTCTCCCACTTAGAAATCATGGAGGGGTCTGAAATGTTCATCTTGGCTGCATGTCCACTGTGAGACATAATCTAAAAGAAAAAATCCGGAAATCACAATGTATGATTTTTTAAATAATTTATTTGAGCGTTACTGCTGCAAATAAGGATTTGAACACCTGCCAATCAGCAAACATTCTGGCCCTCAAAGACCTGTTAGTCCATCTCTAAAAAGTCCACCTCCACTCCACTTATTATTCTAAA
>BRDA01038319.1:0-20047 GCA_036984385.1 Crenuchus spilurus
TATATATATATATATAAAATTTAATGGTCTACCATTTCATTGCTTACCTTTTGTATGACTTCCTACACGGATATATATATAACAGCATCATTTAAAAATCGAATCTTGTTTTAAATAAGATTTTTTATCATATAAAGTAAAATTGCCTTTTTTAATAACCATGTTTCTTGTAGTATATAGACAATAGTAATGTCAATTTATTTCCAAATATAACATTGGCTCTTTCATTCTGACCATATCGGGAAACTAAAATGTAAAAAGACCCCAGAGTTTATTTAAAATGAAACCTTTTGACTTACAGCTGCTCCATCCACTGATGCAAGTTATAAGGCATACTTCAGTCTGAACAGCACAATACAGGACAGCCAGTGACCCTCAAAGTGGACCCTTGAGGGGGTGGAGGGTGGGCAGCCAACAGTGTTTTTGTAAGACATATGCTGTAATAACAGCATGGTCTTACAATTAAATTACAGCTTATAACAGAAGGCTAAATATACCCGGCATGCTACTTGACCACGTTTTATGTGAACATGTTGCTTAGAAAGAATGCCACCCAGGTTGCATTTGTTATGCAAACGCAATGAATAAAACTTGTCTTAATGTATTTCTACTGGATAAATACCATGTATAGTCAGTGTGGCTTGTTAATATTGATAGACCTATATCACAGCCTCTTGTCTTAATCTGAGCTTTGCCTCACGTTTTATAGACATTTTCTCATCTTTCATTTCTTTAACTATTTCTCTTTTGTGTGTTTTGGTGTCTTGGAGCGGCAGTGTTGGATGAGCTCTGATGAGCTCTGCACTAGAGTTTGGCTACCTGACAGTTTATTAATGGTGCTTTTTTCTCATGTGTGGTTATTCTTTAGTCAAGATGAACTAAACCCTCATGTCCTGAATGTTCGTGTCCAGCAACCCATTCAGACCCATCGACTGAACCTGGCAATTAACAGTTGAATTGAGCCAGGTGTGCTGAAAAGGTAAATCACCAAACTATGCAAAACACCAGTCCTCCAGGACCGGATTTGAAAATCCCTGATCTAAAGTCACTGCTATAGAGCTAATTTAGTGTTAAAACTCATGGCCAGCACTACACCCATGTGCATCACGCACTGCGAGCGGGGTCCCAAACATCGATAGGGTCACCATTGAAGTCTCTGCTGCACACCCCTCCCTATTTGTAGATTGTATGGTATTTGCAGAATACATTTTGTTCATTTACGTAGTTTTGGCACTAAATTAGCTCCATACACTGCTGAGTGCCCATATAATATGACTTATTCAAAGTTGTCACATTCTCTTTTTCTCATTATATCTCTCTCTTTCTCCCTTGTTTTCTCTCTCCTGTTCTTTCTCTCTCTTCATGCTCTCGCTCTCTTTCATTAGATGAACTTTGTCTCTGGCAGTGTGGTCTGTGCCATTGTGCTCTATCTGAAACATTCTCTAGCAAATAGTGAAGCTCATAATGGCTGGGTCTAGGTGAGGGTCAGCTTCTTTAGGGAATTTCTTTACAGCTCAGTTCATCTTTTTGGATCCTCGACTGTGATCAGTTGACCTGGCCATTGCTTATTATTAAGCACACTAGTGTTTTGTTAAAAAAAGAAATCTTTTCAAGATTCTGCTCTGAAAATTCTTGTTCAGCATCCAGGTTCCTTTGCTCTGTTATACACAGTTCTGCTTCTTTATTCATTTTGGGTGACAGTTTGATGTCAGCATGTTATTTTCAGTTCATCCATGTCACTCAACTGCTGTGTAATCTACACTGGCTTCATGTAACTGAATGCATAAGACTGACTCTACTGAACTGTACATCTCACAGGCTATCCATTCAGAGACTGGGGCATTTAAATCTTCCACCAGAAGTTAAATGGCATAGGGCATAGTGAAGCAGCATTGTGAGCTTTCTGTGTGCTATTTTGATTATTATTATTATTATTATTATTTTTTTTTTTGATTGATCAATGAGTCGTCTTTTTTCAAGAGTGTTTACTAGCTCATTCAGAGCACATTTTAGATAACCAACTAACAAGACTTGGCTTATTTTCCTATTCATGGGTTTGTTTGTAATACAAACACCCACATTCAATAGTCACCCAAACAGCTCTAATAATGTCTGCAAAAATGCATTAGCCAAACTTCTGTCAACCTTCTCAAACAATATTCAGATTTTCAGGTCACACATACTAGTAGATTCTTTTTAGGAGAAGTTAAAATGAATTTTAAAAATACATCTGAATAATGTTAAATGCAGGAGAAGCCATCGACATACATAAACAACTTCAGTTTTCTGAAATGGCAGATTGATGTATTTTATTTATTTTCAGAGCTCACAAATAAATTATTTTCTGAGACCTTAATTAAAATCTAAATGCAATTTGAGATATGTGACCCTGCCCGGGAAAACCAGGCCAAAGTCACTGGACAACTTATTGAGATATCGTGTCTATATCGTGTCACTCACATTAGCGACAAAACATAGCCACTCTGTATTATTGCTGTAAATGAAAGATAATAGTCTCAGATATCTATCAGAGTACATATTTTGATCAAAAACAAAACAAATTCACAAAAAAGTTGTTTTGAAAAAAAAAAAAAATTTGAAAAAAAAAAGACTTTGACCTGGTTTTCCCTGGCGGGGTCACATATGTTTAAGGCAAGCATTTAATTAAAATATCTGGGCTATTTAGGTGACTACTGAGTGCTCATAGCCACAGTAGACTCATAGGTACCATTCTATACTAAAGAAGCACAATTTGTAGTATACAATTTTCTTAACTGAGTCCACAATATTTCATGTTTTGTTAATATACATCAATTCTTTCATTTCAGACCTGCAACACATTCCAAAAAGATGGGATGAGGGCAATTTTTTACTATTAACTGTTAAATTTACCGTTAAAGTGGTAAAATCAATACATTCATAGTAAATGATGTGATTTGTAAAAGGTGTTGTCAACAAGTCACTGTAACCATGTGATTTGGTCCAAAAGCAGGGCAGAGGATCTAAAATTAACAACAAAATAAAATGTAAAACTTTACTGTGCAAAAAAGAAGCGTTATGTTAACCATGTCTAGAAACAACATCGTCTTCTCTGGTTTCAGAGGCTTCTGAATTAGAAATTGTGACTTTAAATTGTCTGGGAAAACCCGTCCAAAGTCGCTGGGTAACTTAATGAGATGTCCTGTTGTTCAGCCTGTCTTTCACATTAGCCACACAAATTAGCTGCTTGGTTTCATTACTGAAAATAATAGTCTCAAATATCTATCGTAGTACATGTTTGTATAAAAGACAAAACTTAAACTCAACAAAAAAGTTATTTTTGTGCAGTTAAGCTATTCAAATGAGTTTCCGTGACCCCTCGAATCCTGATGTAGAACTACTTCTACCGCAGAGGTACACAAACTTGTTGGGTGTCATTCGGCTTCTGAACTACTTCTCTTTAGTGTAGAAATGTGTTTGAGCTCATGTATACTTCCACCAAACATGAGCAGGTCAGATGTCTTCAGCTAATGTAAACAGAGCAAACTTAACCAGCGTAATTGTTCCATATTCATTTCAGGTAAATTTGGATTTATATTGATTAACTTTAATGTGTTTCTGATGTATTAATCTCTTGTGACACAAATAAACTGAGTTGAGTTTCAGTATGCTAAATCTCGTAAAGTATAAGAGATAATCAGCTAAAATTTTGTGTGAGGATTCATAAAATTCATATTTAGAAAAAAATTACTTTGACTGGGTTTTCCCAGACGGGGGTCACAAATATAAAACGTTTTACTATCCCAACATTTTTGGATAGTGTTACAGAGCTGAAATGCAGGGATGGATGTGTATGAAGAAATTAAATGATGTTGAGTAAACAAAACATGAAATATCTTGAGTTTATATTGTCTGTAATGAAATAAAAGGCAAAGTAAATGTAAGCATTTTTCATACTGTGTAACATTTTCTAATTTGGAGTGGTATAAATAATAATTAATCACATGCCTTTAAAAAACAGACCAGCACCAAGTATAGCTCATACTCATCTGTACTTGAAAATGGATGGAAGACAAGCATTACCACTCATTTCTGTGGCCCCTTCTTCTGGAACTATCTGACTTCAGGACTTAATGCCTTAAGCCTTTTTATACTAGCTAAGCATGCACTTTCTGATAAGAGTTTGTGCTAATTGCTGTAAATGTACATGTTGAAAACATTAGCTATACAGTTTCAGTGTAAACGTGGTATAGTGGCAACCTGTAGTGACATGATGATTTAGTACATAATGATTTAGTTCATTAATTAATTGGTTTCAATTGCTCCAGTAATTATAGTAATCTAAATTGAGATCTAAATAGGAACAAGATGGCATACCACCCCATTTATATTGAAGTAACACATCACTGGTGCTTGGGCTAGTATCACATTGAAGGTACTTTAGCATAGTTAATGTGACTTGAAGTGAATGTCTTTGGCTCAGTTTTGCTGACAGTAAACAGTATACAAAGCACCTTTTGAGAAATGTGAGGGGAATTTTGAAACACAAAATGTAATGACAACCCTGTACTGTTTCACAGCTTAATCATCAAGTGTTTAACCATCAGAACTGTTTTTAGAATGTGTTTCAGGTCTGAAATGCAGGAATGGATATATAAAGAAATGAAATGAAGTTAATCAGACAAAACATTAAATATCGTTGGTTCATACTGTCTATAATAAAAAAAAAAATCAAAGTAAGTGAAAGAAACACTGTTTTTAACCCTCCTATTATGTTTCGAATTTACTAACATTGTTTATCCTTGGGGTCAATTTGAACCCAGCAATTTAAACCTCCAAAATCGATCATAATTAAAATTGTTACCCAAGTTTGTCACTCACTTTGTTGTTTGGTTGTTTGCTACTTAAATAGTCTTGTAAACACCACTCCCCCTCCCCCACCAGCCTTATACATCCATAGTAACCTACACAACTATGGAAAAATTTGCAAATCATCATAAAATCTCATTTTTTGATCTAAAACTGGAATTTAGAGATCTCTTTGGTGTTTTAAAGAATTATTTCTAAGCACATATTGTTTTGTTGACAGATCATAATAATTGTCCCTTTTGGAAGGTCATGTGGTTGCTGGTGTCAAAAGGAGAGTCAACACTGAGGGTCATATTCCCATCAGAGGAGGGTGCCTCATCATCAGGGTCCTCTTCCTCATCATCCTCTGTCTCAGACACAGTCTCCTCTGTGAAATGTTGATCATTTTTATATGTTTATTCAACTAAAACAGCCTGGGGTCATATTGACCCCAAAGAATACTGATGCATACATGTGTACAGAACACTGAAAACATGTCATCATGTTCATTTTTATGTTTACCCAGATGTCATCATTTAATTAGGAAACGTCATTAAATATGAAGCAAAAATTATGTCAATAATTTATTTACAGATGTTAAACACTGATGTGGGTCAAATCTGAACACAATGTGAGATTTTATTGAGATCTATACACATGAGATTGCTCAGGTCGTTTTCTTAGTTAAAATGTCTGAGCATCATAAGGCTAGACCTAAAATCTCTGTTTACATGTGATCTAAATGCTTAGAAGAAAGTACTGAGATGTTAAGATCTCCTACATGATATTTGATTCCTAAGGGAAATGCTATATATTTGTATGTGAGATGCTGAGGACAGTTTGAATGGAGAGATGTCAGTCTGTAGGAAGTGCCTGAGCTCTTGAATGAAGTAGACAGGATGTGTATCATCCGTCTGTATTGACTACTTTAGCTTAAGCTCACGACCTTCCCTTTCTGCTGCAGCCACAGACAAGCACACACGCACAAGCTGCATTCGCTTCAAGGCAATGACCTGCTGGCATTCAAGAGATTGCATGAAACAGTCAATCTCTGGGTTTCTGTATGTGCGCATGTTTGTGTGTCTGTGGTTATAATAACACTTATGACTGCAGTTAATGTTTTCAATTAAAAAGGTGTTGAAAAACCAAAACACATTATTTTATATGTACCTGGCCTTGGCATTAGCTAGATGTATAATTGCCTGTTCTCAGCATGTTATTAATCTTTTATATCACATTTCCTGATGACTGGAACAAAAGTATTTCAATTAAAATCATAGTACAAGTCAATTAAAAAGCAATTCTAACAGAAAGGGACATTCTGAATCAGCAGTACATGAGCATAAACTTACCAATGCAAACCAACAGCTGGATGAATTAAAAAAACTGTACTACAGAGAAGTGGAACTGTGTTCTCTGGAGAGATCTACAACATCTACAACCCAGATCAGAAAAAGTCAGGACACTATGGAAAATGGAAAAAATTATGATTATATCCGCTGTTGATGAATATTCTTGATGCAGTGTCGTCTGAGTAATTAGAGTTCACAGGTGTTCTGTTTAGAGTTGTGCACTTTATGCACTGAAATTCTTTCAGATTCCCTGAATGGTTTATTATTTTGCACTGTAGTCAGTGGCAATCCTAGCCAGTCCCCCCAATCCAATTCCTCCACACCTCTTTGATTTAGATTGATGGGGGCTTTTAGCTAGTGTGCTAGCTAGCTAGCTTATAACTTCCTAGAAAGCACTACTGTGTAGTTTTTTCTAAGCTGAAGGGATGGAATTTCAGGATATAATTTGTATTTGTGAGAGCAGTTGTGTAGTTAATACACTGCATATTACACACAATTATGGCAACAGTGGTATGGATAGTATGGATCTTTAATACTACAGTATTTTTTTTTTTACTTGGCTTTGGTTAGTGAAGGCCCATGCCTTGTTGTTAGAAACTTTCCCCTGTTTGTGTTAGTATCCAGTATCAGGGTTAATGATCTCATTGGATAATTCAAAACAAGAGTTTCAGCTAATATGGTACAAAATAACATGTTAATGTAATTAATCTTTTCATTTAAAATTATTGTATCACATTCCAGTTCCTGACTTCATATGAACTGTTTCACTAACAGTACTCTTCTTTGTTCAGGAGAAGAATATTAATTATACACAATGCATCAAAACACACTTTCCTGTATATTACTGCATATATTTGTGTCTGTTCTTTTGTAATTTGTGCAAGCACTTTGTGCTACAGTTGACTGCGTGATTTGGGCTGTGAATATGAGCAGTGCCGCAGGAACACAGGAAGTTTCTATTTCATATTAGTTTTATATTAGCATGCTAATATAAAACTAATGGATAAAGTAATTCTGAGCAGAAGAAGTCCCAGCAGAGTCCCATCATCACCTAAACACATCAGACTCAATATTAATTCATGAACAGTTCTGCAGACTTGGTTTTATTCAAACAGCTTTTATTTTCAGGCCGATGTTTTAGCTGTTTCAACAACCTAGTTCCTGTGCTCATATAGAATTAACTGTTCATTTCAGTGAAGCAGACCTGGCTGGGTTTTTTTTTTCAGAATAGAGAATATTTACATGTCTTTTAAATGACAATTACTGTGATTGAGTTTGCGACAGAGCTTTGCTACAGTTGGGCTTGGATTTTATAGAGTAAAAGTACTGATGAATTAGATAACTTTTCCTGGAACAAATGAGTGTAATAACTCCATGGCAATTTTTGCAAAATAGTAATTAATAATTTGCCATTTTTAGTAATTCTAAATTAGTAATTTGTAATTATCTCAGCATTCTTTCTTTCTGAAGAAAGTTAAATAAATGAACTTTGGAGCAATGGCATAGAGTCAACACTATTGATTCCTTATAAATCTATTTAATCTAAGGCTCTTAGAATTTGTGAGGCAAATGTTCTGCACATGGTGCAAATGTTCTATTCCAATTAAAGCTTTTCCTTGAATTTCATATTCAAAATAAGAACCATTAACAAAACAAAACAAAAAGAAACCCTTTCAACAAGTGTTTTATTTTTTAGCTTGCAAGCCAAGATGATGCCCTTCGTATCCATGCTTTTGTGACTGCAACAAAAAGCATTACAAAACTCCTCCAAGCATGAATTCAGGCCTCATTAGTGACCAGTCACTGCACAAAAGGCAAGCATGTCTACATGTGGAATGCATGGTAGGACAGTCTGTTAAAAAATAGCAACTTAAAGTCTGATCACAACTCCATTTCATCTGCTGTCTACTGGTGCAAAAAAAATGGCCGCTATCCAGTGGTGAACTGTGACTATTAGAGCCAGACCTTCAGTTTGACTAAGACCTGTACTTAAAACATTATCGCTAATTCTACTGTGATCCATATGACATAATAGTATGTTTACACAAAGACAATGAATATATAAAACATTTTGTTTAGGTGGAAGTGAGAGAAGGCAGCTCTCCCTGGACTATGGTCATATTTTATATAATTCTAAAACTTCCAGGTGAAATATCACCAGGATCAGATGTTATAAAACACATACACCACTCAAACACACATATCTTGAGAAATTTGGGAGAAGACGCCCACCATCTGCAGAGTGAAATGTAACCAAGGACCACAACTGAACTTTCCTGAAATTCAGCAAGTTTCTGGAAGAAAATGCCAGAAGAGTTAGACACTGCATGCTAGAGATTATTTAAAATAGACCCTTACTTGCTGGCAGAGTGAGACCTACACAGGCAAAAATAGTGACTCTGCCTTGAGCACAGTGAGCAATCCCTTTAAGTATGTCATCCACCAGCTGTAGGCAATCACAGATGATTATTAACAAAGATTGACAAATTATGATTTATCTTTCATTAATAATTACTAGTTACTATTAATAATATACTATTAATAACTATTAAATGTTATTATGATTAATAAAGTAATAAAAATTAATATTAATCATTAGTAAAATTTTAATACATGATTACATATTATTTTTAAATAATAAACTGTTAAAACCATATAGCATAAAATTATCACCCAATCCTTTTCAGTCAACTTCACTTCAGCTCATTATCACCAATGTTACACTTATGTTTGGACTGTATAGGGTCAATAGATCTTATTTACACAGAATTATACCTCATTTTTGAGTAAAAATAAGCAGACATTCTGAATTATTTTGATAATAGTTACACTTAGAGGCATGTAAATAGATGGCTTATCACAGACTGGTAGACACACACACACAAACACACTCAAATGTAAATATTCATAAATTTGAATATGAAACCACTGATATTAAAATAGGTGTAGCTGATGTGACACAGGCAGAACAAATGCTCAACACGTTAATAACTTACAGGTGCAAATGGACTGCAGGTCAAATTGCAGTCCAGACTCCATTTGAGGGAGTGACAGCGGCGACGGCCAATCACACGCAAGAAACGGCAGAGCCAATTGATAAACTTCTGGCAGCCTAAAGGGAAACCGGCTTGGATTTCAGCTGGACCTCCATTTAATATAACATAACATCTCACTCAAGCTAACCAAACAGAATAATGGGAGGGCGAGACGTTTGTGAACAAAACACTTCTCGAGTACAACAAAATCTCAGACGTTTTTGAAATTCCGCTCAGACGTGTTTTTTAAGTCTCAAAAAGAGAACATGTACGGGTAAAAGAGGACGTCTGGTCACCCTAAGTTAAGCTAATCCAGTAGTCCTTGTAGCTCCTGAAGTCCTAAATGATCTAAAGGGATCTAAATGATCTGAGGGATCTAAAGGTACCTCTGAGGAAAATTAATTCTGGTTGGGCAATGTTCCATTGGGCATTTCAAGCGTCTTACACTTTGGCTTCCCATCAGAACACAAATAGTGATTTTGCAGAACTTTAAATATAAATGTGATTATACTGAATAAAAAATTGCAGTGTATTTTTAGTCCTCAGGAGTCATTAAGCCTAGAAGGCCCTGTGGGATCCCCACTGCTGCAGTCAAAGAAACATTAAATCAGAGGATATGCACAAAATAACTGACCAAGCATCTCTTTTTGTGTGGGGAAAAAAAACTTTACAAAAGGTGTCAGTGTTAGTGTATTCGTGCAAGGCCTTGGGTTAATTTCAGATTGTGAAATAGATACCATAGCATGGTTTTGAATACTCTCCACAGTCTCTCATCTTGCACAAATGTGTTGAATCTTCAGAGTAAAAATGAGTGAGGATGAATATTTGAAGTACTTCTCACACACCCTGCAGCACCGTATCCACGTGCAGTGTTGAGCAGATGCACTTGAAGTGACTGAAGGTTATTTGCTAGAATTTCATGATGTTTTTTCTTTTCACTGAACGTACTCATTAACACCCTTGACCCCTTTGCCTTTCCGAGCAGACGAGAAACAAGTAAATCAACACGGATAAATTAACCGGAGAGTGCAGTTTTAAATCCTTTCAGATCTCTCATGCTTACCATTTCACACAATTATTCTGATTGATGTAATATGCATCCAAAGTAGAAGGATGCATCAAAAGTCCAATAGTGTCCTTTTTTGCACAGGAATTTCAAAGATCCAACACTGTGGACTAATTCATAGCTGCTGAACACATTCATATGTGTGTGCATGTGTGCATGAAGTAGACAGCCTTGAGATACAAAACGTGTTATTCTGGTGTCTGCTCTAGGAATCTTTTAGGAAGATAATGATGGAAATAAACCTTTGACTTTCATCAGAGTCAAAGAAAAATATCCAAAACTCCTAAGAATTGCTCAACATTCCAAGTTTTTACACCTGTAAAGTTCCTTGAAACATCACATTGACATCATTTTCCACTTCCCCAAGACCTAGTCAACTGAGCAAGACAAGTTTGGACATGCTTTTTTGTTTTTTGGGTGACTGTTAAATTGTATTATTTGCAATGATAGACTTGCAGCTTCAATTCTAAGCTAATGGAACTAAATTTGGATTCCAAACATGTCTCGGATTATCTGTATTTGCATTTTCTGAATGTTAATTGTCAAATAAACAATTGCAATAAATGATATAAGTGTCATTTTGTTTCTGTTTGAAAGTATAAATGGGCCATAGTGGCTGATTACATTGATCATTAATATATACAAAGGAGAATTTCCAACTGATTATATATATATATATATATATATATATATATATATATATATTCACATTCAACATAATTGATCACGATCTGCTCAAATGATTGACATCAGATGGTTATGTAATAATATCCTCAAGCCTAGTGGACAACATTAGAGTCTACAGACTTCAAACTCAATATTTTTCAGAAGAAACACCAGCTTCTACGTACTAATATAATGTTTGGATTTTGTATGATGAACTGATTCAACGACAGATGAAAGGCATAAGAATGGATCAATTTAAACACCACCACAGAGAATAAGTATACATAGAAGTAAACTGCTCCATGCTTGAGGCTTACTCTGCAACCCAGGAAATAAGAAATTATTATTCATGACAGTTGCCTGGTTCAGACCTTGATTTTATCTTTAAAAACAGATAGAAAATGTCTAGGAAAAAAGTTGAGCAAAGAGAAAAAAAAATCCCACTATGTGTGTTCTTCAAGCAAATCTGCCCTCACTACACTGCTATGTTGTAGATTGTTCTAGAGATCATTGCAGTAAAGGTTTGCCCTAATCTTGTAGGTGATTGCAAATGGTACTGAATGCTTAGGTAAGTGGATTTTGCTCCCAATCACTGAGGCCCCTGCACTGCATCAGTTGTTTTAGACCTTGTGCTAACACAATTGATTCCAAGCTTGAGGAGCTTCATCATTGGCTAATGAGTTAAATTGTGTGTTAGAGCTGGGAAAACTGGTCACCACAGGGTTTCCCAGGAACTGAGATCCATTGTGGTAATGCTGAACTGCTTCTCATGACATTTTGAATGAACAATTACAATACTTATTCTTGTCCTGTTGAGCTTACATGGACACTGTAAGTGTTAATGCAACACTGTAGGTATTAATTCAACAGTGGGGATCTTGTGAAGTGTTTTAGGTTTCAGCTGAGGCTAAATTCTGTTGGAATACATGGAAAGAAATTGCAAACTACATAGTGCTCAATTACTGCTTTTGTCCAAAAATGAATATCAAATCATAATATTATTACCACCTACTTAAGAGTGGCAAGTCTGTTCCCTCTTTCACAATCTAGGTAATGTCGCCAGGCAGTCACTTCCAGCCATACAAGATCAGGATCAGTCTCCTATCTGTTTAAATGGGAACACACCTATATATCGCAAAATGAAAAGAGACATTAATGTTTAATATACATGTTTATATATATACAGTATACTGTATATATATATGTCAATCTTCAATACTTGGTTTTGTGTGATGTGACATTGAGGCAATCAGCCTGTGGCATTGCCTGGGAGTTATGGAAGCCCAGATTTCCTGGATACTTGCTGTCAGCTCTTCTTTGTTGTTGGGTCTGGTGGTCCTCATTTTCCTCTTGAGAATACCCCATAGATTCTCAATGGGGTTTAGGTCCGGCGAGTTGGCTGGCCAGTCAAGCACTGTGATTGCATGGGCATCTGGCACCATGGGCAGGGGCCAGGTCCTGCTGGAAGATGAAATCTGCATCTCCATACAGTGGATATTTCACACTGAACCTCAAGCAGTTTGGGTTTTGTTCCTCACCCATCTTCCTGCTAACCCTTGGACCTTGATTCCCGAATGAAAGGCACACTTTACTTTCAATGGAAAAGAGGACCTTGGACCACTGCCCAATGGTCCAGACCTTCTTCTCCTTGGCCCAGTTAAGATGCTTCCTATGTTGCCTCAGGTTCAGAAATGACTTGACCCGAGGAACCCGACAGTTGTAGCCCATCTCCCGGATGCATCTGAATATGGTGGTTTTTGAAGCTGTGACTCCTGCCTCATTCCACTCTTTCTGGATCTCTGCCAGATTCTTGAATCTTTTCTTTTTGACAATCCTCTGGTCCAAAAGGCTCTGGTTCACATGGTCTCACCAGTTGCTCTGCACCACTCACCAGATTTGTTGTTCCCCTCTGACATCAATGGCCAATGGGGCAGTATTGTTATTCCATTGGGAAGCACTTACTGTACGAGAAGTCCATTGTCAGTACATCTTCACTACAGCAGCTTTAGAACATCCCGCAAAGTTAGTGGTTTCTGAGATGCTACCACGCTTCACCTATCATCATGCTCTTTTGGACATCAGTCAAATTGCTTCCTTTACCCATGATGATCATTCTACACTCTAGTACATTTGACTTATCTCCTACAACTTACTTATATGTGCAGCAAACCCTGACATGTGGCATGTGTGTCCTCTCAGACCAAGTTCATTCCAAACCAGGGGTGGTCATAAAATTGACCATGCAGTATGATATCAACATGAATTTCCCAGTATGATAAAGACATCTAGAAGATTTACCACTCTGGTAAAATATTCCAGTATACACTCAGAGCTTTATGTCATACAGCATCCCAAGTTGCTGTATAGTGATGTCAGGATGACACAACCACAATGTGAAGTAATAGCCTAGCCTAGTTATTTGAAAAGCCAATTGTCTTTGCTTAATTGACAACTTTAAGGGGATGGGGAAACTGTCAAACACTACTTTGGAGTTAAACTAACCTTACATGCTGACAAAATGTGTTTGTACTGTACATCCCATTCCCTGGCCTGCACATTATTTACAATTTGACTTTCACCCACACACTGGCCAAGCTTTTGCACAGTAGGAAGCACATAATATGTAGCAGAAATTTTATAAGACTGGAGGTCATTGTTCAGAACTCTTGCCAGGTGATAATCAGTTTCTCTACAACATCCCATCTAAGCTATTGCCTCTGCTTTCCCTGTGAGTCTGCTGTGGCATACTGTCCTTCTTTTCCCTGCTTAGTAATAAAATGAGTAATTATTTGCCTTCTCTTTGGTGACATGCCCTTAATGTCAGAATACTTCATTAAAAATCTTCTCATCCCACTCATACCACATCCAGATCTTCATTAAGGCTCACAAACTAGGTCATTTGGTAAAAATGTTTTATAAACATGTTTTGCATTTTCTGTTTTTTTTTTTTGTTTTTTTTTTTGCATTTCTTTTTTTCCAAATGAAATCAAAATATTTTCCTGTATGCTCTAAATAGTACCCCATATGACTTAGTTACAGGTACAGCTTATTAGGCTGAAAAATGTTGCCCACTCATTCTTAAATTAAATTGGAGTCCACTACAGGTCACACTCATGCATGAAGTAGAGGTGAACCACAGCTGAGTGATATGATATGCATGCAGTATAAAGTACTGTTCCAAAGAAAGAAGTCTAGAAAATGTACTTGGATGTGCACTGCTTGAATTATTTTGTCATCCAAAAAAATTTAATTAGTAGCAAGAATGTCATTGAAATTACAAGATTTTTTTTTTCTAAATTAGACCATGTGGAAGTTGCTCATTCAAAAAACAAACCCAAATCTTTTGCTTTCATAAAATGCCAACGTTGTACCCATTTGTAATGACAAGTTAAAGCACTTGTGCTGATATACTGAACCATGCTTGACATCTGTAGTCTTTGAGACAAACAATTCCAAATAATGTGTTTATGATGCATTAATTGACAGTACATTTGTCAACTGTATTCAAGCTGATTGTGAAAGAAAGTGGCAGAAATACACTAGAAATGTTTCCATCTAAATGCTGGGCTGCCATTATTACAAAAACACCAGCATAGAAAACATACTTTAATCAGACACAATAGCAATACCACCCACAGATGAAGCAAATAACATTGCCTATATGGTAGCAGTGCTGTATGTGAAGGTCTGAGACATATTAAATGGTAGGCAAACACTTGAATATCAAAGCTGAGGTTATGAATGCTGGAGAAAAATCCAAGAATTCAGATCTGAATGACTTTGACATGGACCAAACACTTCTGAACAGACGACTGGATCAGAACATCTTACAAATGGCAAAGTCAGTAACTACCAACATTGGTCTTCAGACTGCCCTGATCATGTGCCTGTGAGAAATTCTGGAGCTGTAAGACCATTTTGAATGTCTTGATGCCAGATACTATGTCTTGAGAGATCCATGGCTCGTTGATTCGAAGCTGGTTTGGTGGCAAGGGAAGAAAACAGCATATTAGCAGATTAGCTGAAAGAAATAGAGCATGTGCTTATAGCAGATGTATGTCAAGGCTGCTGTTTAATAACGGGTGCAGCATAAAATGTGCTGTGATTCAGCCACAATTTGTACTTACAATGCATCAAAAATTATCATCCAATTTATTAAAGCTGCACTTAGCCCCATCTACTAAGCACACTTGTGACATGCAGGGTTTGAAATGGTAGCACTGTCACTAAGCTTGAGACAAAACAGAACATTAAAGTTCAGTAATGAAGCGAGCTGTGTTAATGAATTAAATTCCTGCCAACCAAAACATTGAACATGGGTGAAGCCCAGGTTTAAAAAAGAAATGTTCTAGTCCTGTGACTTTAAATGATCTTATTAATGTCCAAGGCTCTTGCTCCTGCACAAGTTTCATGAAAGGAGACTGTAATCAGTTTGCATCTGAAATTAGCAATGCTTTATAATACACCGTGGTTTTAGAGTAGCTCCATGTAATTTAAAATGGAACATCTGCTTATCAATCAGTATATATAAAATACTTTCTGGCCCCTACTGGTACTCAAATGTATCTACAGTAAGAAAAAAAAACTGTGGCCTAAATCACACTGAACAGACTGTCTTAGTTAAGTGAATGTGATTTGGAAAAAAAAAAGATTTGGTGAAGTATTTTTTAGTAACAGTTGAGATATCTCAGGTGACTATTGAGTTCTAGTCTTAGAAATGTTAGACTCACAGCTCCAGCTGCAAATTAAAAGCAAAATTTGGATTCCAAACCATTTTTGACTGTACACAGTCTTGGCTGTACTACCTCATTTTACACTGTATGTCTAGGGAAAAGTAGTAAAAAAAAGGAATTCTGGAATGGTGCACCCCATCATCTACTCCAGGATATTTTCAAATCATTGAGAAGGAGAATAAAAGGCTTCTCAATATCATTGTCAAGATGCAATTCCTAGAACTGACAAGAACCTCAGAAACTCTGAGGAGAGAACACGCACATGAAGCGCAAAGGCAGAGATGTTATTTGGACAACCTCAAAGAGATGCCACATACTGACTGCTCTCGGTCTGACCTGGATAGGTGATGTCTTCTCCACTCTGGTCTCTTTCACATTTGGCCAACGAGAACGCTTTTCAAAGAAAAGTTGAGATTAAGGGGACTTTGGAAGTTTCTCAAATAGCCCAAAATGACTCCGATGCTACTCACTATGGAATTAATTAATACATAAACTTGTGAACAAGGCTGTTTTGGAGGAATAAAATGTTTTGAACTCTAAGAACATATTTGCCAGTATAAACTAATGCTTCTGCAAGTGCTGAAGAAGTGCTTCTCTGAGCAGTTGAATGCCACATCAGGCCCACGTCTCATTCCCATGCACAACTTGACAGCAATCAGTGGAGGAGGAAAGTTAGTTGACTCATATTTTCCTAGCTGTCATCTGTTTCAGAGCAGATCCGTTGCTGTCATCATATTGCACTACTTTATTATTGAACTATGTACAACTACCTCTCTAGATAGAAGGATGAAAAAAGTGGAAATATGCAATGTTTAAAGAAAGCTTGAAGGATGTTAAATGATCTGCTGACATGGTATAATTACTTCCCGTAAGTGCTTAAAAACACGAGTCTACAAATATAAGAAATTATTTAATTAAATCTAGTTCAGATAATGTTCACTGTTTAACATAGAACCCTATACAGCTAAGAGTTATATGCAACAAGTCACCATACTACTATTACTACAACTACAGTTCCACATTAAAAAATTACATTATAATTGGGCTAAGACGCTGGCACTTTGACCAGAGAAATTGGCCGTGCTCTCTCTGGGCAGGTAGGTGCCAATCTCTCACTTTCACACTACAATGTCTGCTGGCTCAGGCGTCTGCTGACTGATCCATCAGAGCAGGGCATCCTTCATTTTTCCTTGAGCATGTTGACTCCCCAGTGTATTATATGTAGTTTTCAAAGAGGCGGTGGCCACATCAAATCCATTGGAGGAGGCTTGTGCTTCTCTTCACCCTCCTAGAGTCAGGGATATTGCAAAAAGTGATAGGGAGAGCCCCTTGCGGATGGAATGGTTTAATTTGCTGCAACTAGTACACTGGGAGGATGAAAAATGGACAAAAATAAGAATAAAAATGAGAATATTGTGAAAAGGTTTGTTGTTGTTACTGAATTCAAAAAAGTAATCTGTCATATTTTAATTCATAGGCACAGAGAAGATGTTGGTGTTTCTAAGTTGGGTTGATATATGACTTTGTCTTTGCATGATACAACTTTAACTTAAATTTGTGGATTCCACAGCAAGCTGTGTTCACAAATAATGATTTCTGCAATGTTACTAAGGCCATTCAGTGATTTCCAGTGCAGAATCATGCCTGTTTTTAATGCAGTGCCCTCTGAGGGTCTGAAGATTGTGTGCTGTAGATGGTGGGATATTCAGCATCTTCACAATTTTATTGAGGAACATTGTTCTACAAGATGCATTTTTTTTGCAAATTGGTTGAACCTCTACCCATCATGTGACTTAGTTGCAAATTGCTCTTTAAGCAGATAGCTTAAGGCAGAAGCACATATTTATAATATAGATATATAATATATATGATGCCCCATTCCAACTTTTTTGAGATGTGTTGCTGCCATAAAGTTCTAAATAACTTTTGTTCATGAAATGGTAAAATGCCTCACTTTTAAAATCTGATGTGTTCTATGCTCTACTGTGAATAAAATATGTGTCTATTAGATTTGCAAATCATTCCATTCTGTTTTTATATAAATTTAGTTACATTTCACAAAGCGTCACAAGATTTTTTGGGAATTGGGGTTGTAATTTGTTGACTTTCTCATTGAATGCATATTTGTAATTATCTGTTCTTCTAGATATTACTATAGTGTGTGGATCCCTAACTATGATAATGAATGACCTCATGGATGCTATTGACATAGTAGATACCACACCAAGTGTCTTTGTATTCCTTGGGGAATGTCTCGTTTTGGAAACGGATTCTCTCAGATGTGACCCTTTCCTTAGATCAGCAAAGGCGAACGGCCAAGCAGGAGTTCATGTTCCCTTGTTCAAAGCAAAGATGGCCACACATAAAAAAACCTTCAGCCTGACAGGGCCAAAGAGTCTGGTGCAATAATGTGGGACTGGGAGCCAGCCAACATGCCAGTTCAAAGATTTTAAAGATCGTCTTAAATATTTATTAACCCCTTTTGGCTCTCTGACATTTATGAGGACATCAAAGAAGGCAGTCTTCCAGCCCAGTCTTGCTTTTGGGTTACCACCACTGACTTTCTGTTGCACTGCTACAACTCCTACCTACTCTGAGAGGGTTTCCCCCAAGGGATGTCTTTCACTGATTAAATGATTAATGAAATGAACTCTGCAGTGTTTCCCAATGCCTACAACAGCTGTTCCGCATTTCAGAAACATTTGTACATGCACAGTATATTAGGCACAGTAGAGCAAATTCAGCTCCTGCAACTTTGGCAAATATGAGATGTCAACTGTCAGGTGAAAGACTTAATACTAGCAGATAGCATTTAGCTATTAGCTAGCCCTCCAGCAGTTATACAGTGCTGAGGTGGTGCATAGCAGAAATACCCAAATCCAATCTGTAATATGACTAAACTGTACAGTCAAAAGTATTAGGATACCTGCTCATTTTTTTTCAAAATGTAGGTTTAGAGTTTATCCCTGTTCTACTGTCCAGGGAAGGCTTTGTACTATATGTTTGGGATCTGACTGCATTCGGGGACAAAGTGTTTGAAGTGTTTCAGTGACAAATGGGTTGTTAGATGATCACCACCCAAACTCATCCCCAACTCATCCCAAAAGTATTGGACAGAGCGCCAACATTCCAGAGAACACAGTTCCACTGTTTCACTGCTCAATGCTGGGGAGCTTTATAGCCCTCTTGCCCAAGCCTGGCATTAGAAATGGTGCCAGCAGGTTCATATTTATCTGCTCCAAAGAGTCCTATTCTATTGGCAACATTTCTCTACAGGGACTAGACAAGCTTTGTGTGTGTGCGATTATGTGTGTGTGTGTGTGTGTGTGTGTGTGTGTGTGTGTGTGTGTGTGTGTGTGTGTGTGTGTGTGTGACTTATGTGTGTGACTAGGAGCAACTTAAAGGTCCTGTATTATACCACTTTTAACTTGACGACTCTTAACATTTTGCCTGAGGATTTAAATGAAATGTCTGTCACATTTTTTAGTTAAAAGACCTCAGGGATTAGTAGTCAGATAAGCCTGTTTGATGTGTGTTTTAGACCTGTCTGATGAACGACATGTACACTGCTCACCTCGTTCAGTGCAGAGGGCAGAGCTGAAGCTCATAGACAGCAGAGAGACACACAGGAGAGCTCAGCAAACAACGACAACATTTAAATCGTTAAATAAAAAAGTTTTATTTCTCTGATTTACTGTTTTGTTCTCACTAATGTTACTCTCAGTGACTTCATTTACTAACTCAACTGCTCTCTCTCTCTCTCTCACCCACACACACACACACACACACACACACACACACACACACACACACAGCTCCAAGCAGTTCCAAGTTCTTATAGGCATTTATACCACTGCTGTCTCTTTTAAAGTAGACAAAAAATGTTTATATAACACTTATGAATAGTAATCATAAGCTTCATACTGAAGATCACAGCTTAACTCAACAAGTTATTTAAGTTATTCAAGTTATTTTAAACATGTTTTTTGGAGATACATATCCAGTCTATGAAAACAAACCTCACTGCCTCACAACCAGTATAGCAGAACAATAGGACAATAGCTGATAATTCCCTTGAAGATAAAAGCTCACATTCATGTTTTTGCCATTAGTTGGATTTTGCCATGAATAATAATAATAATAATAATAATAATAATAATAATAATAATCCACTCTATTTTCTGATGCTGTTAAGGTTTTGTATTGTTCTTTGTATCTAGCTATGTGTAAATATAAAATGGGTGATCACAGCTCAAATTTGTGGGTAGTGGGCAGTGGTACCCTTACACTTAATAAAGAACTCAAAACTTAAAACACACAATAGAAGCCAATTCAGCATCTGCCCTTTGGCTTCTACAAAATCTTTTT
>BRDA01038321.1:0-38229 GCA_036984385.1 Crenuchus spilurus
GTTTACATGTGGTCTATAACATCAGGCTGTTTTCTAGTGCGCATGCCCATCTCTTGTTCAATGGAGACAAGAACTGTTGATCGAAACTTCATCAATCAATGCTGTTCCCCAACAAGTGAGATTGTGCCTGTTGTTCAAATATCAATGCCATAAGAGTGACTGATCACCTGAGTCAAACAAATCAATTGCAATGATAAGTGAGGATGACAACTGAGGAGATTCCTGCAGTAGACAAAATGGGTTTTTACTAAACTCAGTGACCCTGCAAGAGATCAGCTATAACATCAGATCAAGGCCAGCTTAGAGGTAGACTGTACACTTGTCTAACTAGTCTACTTAAAGCTTTATTTTTTTGATGTTCTCCACATAAGGATTAGCAGCTGAGGCTACCTGTATTAGTTATACAGAAGGTAAATTGTCAAGAGCCTTATTTCCAAACCTTTTTTTGCTTTAATGTTGATCAGTATGACTTATTGCTCAAATGATTAGTATATTTCATTGTGACTTTGAGTAAATGACTATTCAAATAGTATAAATACTGTGTATCGCTCAGAGCTACAACTGCACTATTTCTAGTAATAAGCCACCAGAGACAGGGTTAGAAATGAACTAAAGAGAAAAAGAACTGAACTGTTACTCAGTGCTCCAAAGTCCTCTTTTTAGATTAAAGTCAATTTTGCATTTCATTTGGAAATCAAGGTTCTAGACTCTGGAAGAAGAGTGGAGAGACACAGAATCCAAGGTGTCTGAAGTCCAGTGTGAAGTTTCTGCAGTCTGTGATGGTTTGAGGTGCCATCTCACCTGCTGATGTTGGTCCACTGTGTTTTATCAAGTGCAAAATGACTATGGCATTGTAGAGCACTTCATGCTTCCATCTGTTGACAATCTTTATGGAGATACTACTAACCATGATTTGATTGTGCTTGATTAGCCAAGCAACTCGTGAGCTATAAGTCATACTGATCAACATTAAAACAGAAAAAAATTTATTAATTTTAACGTGTAATGGAATTTTTAAGTATTTAAAAAACTGCCTTATTGAAAGAATTTATGAACAAAAATTTTAAAAATTCTTTTTTCATGAATGTCTGTGTGGACTTTAATTTATCTGTCCATGTGAGACTGAACCATGTTGGCAAATGTCTGAATCACAGGTTGCTTAGCACTGATAAATATAATTGATTTTCCCATTTAAATGCTATATTATCAAGCTTGATGTTATTATAGTTCATCAAAATCCATCAATGCGTTTGCAATCATGAGACTGTTTCACAAACAAAATAACTACAGCCATTGTATCCTAAAAGTGTGATCTTTTAAATGCAAAATTTTCTATTTTGTCAAAAGCAGAATTAGATTTGGGACATTTACCTATCATTTGGTATAAATTGATGCTACCTTGTAGTTTTTATGTATGTGTGTGTTTTTGGTCAAAACATGAGTTGGTCCATTAAGTAATACTGTCATTAAATAAGTAAAAAGAGTAGAGATGCATTGTGGGGGCCCTGAGCCATCACTAAACAGCTGTACCAAGAGCTACAGTCTGAAGGGCTGTGTATTCAGGCCTCTAGGGCTGGTACAGGCAAGCTCAGTCAGCGTGCTCCTGTGGATGGAGTAGGGTGAGTGTGTATGGGGGGGGTGATTTGTTACTCTTTCGGGAGGCTGTCTTGGCCTGCTCATTTCCCAGTGCTGCATATTCCCCCCCTCCGCCCTGGCGGCATGATGAATAGCCAGCCACATGCAGGCGAGCAGCCACGCTGCCACCAAGGTTACTGCAACCTGGGCCCTCGTCTGCGGCTACCTGCCTCCAATTAGCAGCCCAGAGAGAGCTGGAGTGGGTGGGGGAGAATAAAGATGGGGGGGAAAGGAGGGGGCGAGGGAAGTAAAGTGGGGGAAAGCAACTCGGCTCTGTCTTTATGGGCTCTAAATCTGCATGGCAATTTTCACCCCTCTCTCAATCTCTCTCTGATTACCCCGCCCCCCCATCCTCCTAGAAAGGCGGTTGGTGTCGCCGCGCGTCTCCTCTGTCACTGATCACTCCTCCTGGCCTGCCTCGAGGAGATTACACTCACCCGGCAATGATTGATCAGGGGATAGGACGCCGTGGACTCCCTCTCTTTCTTCCTGGCTACAGAGGAAAGCATCATCTAATGGATTTATGAGTTGAGGATGCAAAGACAGAGGCGAGAAGGAGAAGAAGGTGTGGGCTGCTGAGAAAGAGAGACTTTGTCGTACTGAAAGTCTTACCTGCCAAATGACATCACGCGTTCTTAGATGATGCTCAAGTCATTTAGCCTTTAACTTTGTCTAATTTGTATATCCAAGAATTTGGGCACAAGTATGACTCTTATTTGAGGTTTATAAAGCTTCAGTAGTTGTTCAACGTAACAACATCAACTAGACTTTGTTGCTGCTGCTACAGAAAGCCAGTTTGGGTTCTCAATAAGCCTGGCTTATTTTACAAGATGTTACAAATTACTCACGTAATGACATTTTTCACCAATTTTCCATCCTTTATCATTGTTAGTCGTAAAGGTGCCCACACTACACCATGTATGCTGAATGAAACATCACATACTTTCAGATTATACACAACTGACCAATAGCTGTGGGCCTCAAAATCTTGTGGAGGTTTCTCAATAACTAGATGTAAACAAACAAGGTGGATGACTGCAATACCATTGTAATGCTACTTGTGAGAGCTTTCTGCTCAGAAAATTATGATGAAAATGTGGATGAAACCATAACAGCACACATAAAGACGCTCATGCTGTTGTCACACGTGCACCTCACTCACCATTTATGATCACTCTGAAATTGGGAGACCTTTTACGATTGTTGAGAGGAGCAAATCAGCCTCAAAATCAGCCTGATTATCCTGTAGTGTGGGCCAGTTTATAGACAGAATAGTCCATGCGTGGATGGATTCAAATACTTACCTTTATTTATTGTTTGCATTGTGTTGATGTGCGTTTACGGTTTACTCACTTACATTTCTATATTGATTTTTTAGACACTCAATGCTCTTTGACATTTGGAACAGACAATAGAAATTCAATGGTCAGCATCCACCTGCAGCCGGTCCGCACTGGAACTTTCAGCACACATTAGACAGAGATTAGACTATTAGACAGCTAGGACATCAGGGTAACAGCCCTCATCTGTTAGAAGACATGACCAGGAAGTGTTTTCTGAGGACTTTTCAGTCTCAAACATACAGTCTCCCCATCACTGCACTGGGGCACTGGGATCCACACAACACAGGAACTGTGCATCCTGTTATCTAACAATACCATTTCCTGCACAAGAGGTCTCCATCCAAGTACTAACCAGACCCAGACCTGCTTAACATCACTGGATTTGCATGTTACATCGTGGCTTATGGCTACAAATAAATCAATAACTTTGCCTTTATTAACTTGCTAGACTAGAATAGAGTGGATTTTAGGAGGTATAGTGGAGTGAGGGGGAATTGTAATCATAAAAGAGAAATAAAGAAAGGAATTGTGGGCACAGTGAAGGGGAAAGCTCACAAGGCATCAGTGGCTGGCAGACACTTCCTGCCCTCATTTCTCATGCCCTCAGACAGTTTGAAAAGGTGCAATCACAAATCGCACTTCATACACACACACACACACACACACACACACACACACACACACACTTCAGACAGCATCTGACCTAGCAAGCACAGGCCTCTACTTTCTCACAGCCAGACAGTCTCATCTCTCCTTTTTTTCGAGAAAATAACCAATGTGTGGAGATATATAAATACATTAATACCTATAATTAGTGTTTACTGTCATCACAGAGCTCTCTCGCTCATACAAAGGCTCTCTCATTCAAACGTACATTGTCTTCAGCCTGAATTGGCAGCCAGTCCGCAGATGCATTGCCAAGATTTGCACACTGAGGCTGGAAAAGTAGCACTTCAACCGTCAGAGAAAGGCTGAAGTGAAGAGAATGTGCCAACCTAAAGAGGCAGTGCCAGGTACAGAGCAGGGGTATGAGAACTAAAGGAGTGAAGCAGTATCAGATACAGCAAATATACCAAAGAGCATCTAATTCAATCTAAATTATTAACAGTGTTGATGTGTTGAGAACTATTAACCAGCAAATTATCCGTTTTTTCAGTAAAAACTGGAAGAAATGATGTAAAAATGATGTGTAAAATGATCTGACGTCAGTGCCAGGGCATGTACCCTACAATAGTTCATAGATTTTGTTGAGTAAATATATAAAACACACTAGAGTTGTGAGGATGTGTACACATGTGCATTCAGCTGGTCAGTTCTGCGCCTCCATTATGCTCTCAGAGCCTTGTTTCCCAACACACACCGTCATCCCTTCCACTACAACCTGTGTCATTTCCCTGCCCACTGATTGTGTGCGTGCATCTGTCTGTGTTGTAGCCTTTGCTTGTTCTCGGCTAGGACCCCTGGCTGCCCAGTGCCAGCGCTAATTGCTTTTGACATTGTTTGGCCTCTTGCCGCTCAGTTTAGGACAAACCCCTCATTCATGCAGGGTAGAGCGCTCGTTAGAGGCCGCTCCCCGCCCCTCTCTGCCCCTCCTGCCTCCTTAATTAACTGTTAAGGAGCTGCCGGGACCACGGTGGGAAATATGCACACAAAGAGCCGGTGTCTGCCCTCGGCTCCCTGAGCTTTTCCATCCCTCCGTCCATCCGTCTGTCCGAGAGAAGTGGCATAATCTCATCCTCTGATTTCTCTCCACATCATCCTCATCTTCTTTATGCATTTAGTCATTCTTTTTCATTTACATCCTTCTCTATTTCCTCCATTTCAAGGTTTTTTGTTATTTTGGATGGTCATCATGTTCCTTGGCTACTTATTACAAAATAATTTTATGCATATTTTCATTCTACTGCCTTTTATATTGTGTAGACATTCCTTAATGAATTAACCATTAGAAAAGCTCAATTATCTTTGGAAGGGCTTCTGTTATAGTTGATTGTATCAGTTATAGTTAGCGTACATATGTGTTACATATTGTTACAATAATGCATGTAATATAAAGCTACCTATGTTGTCAATTTGTGTAATACTTGCAAAATATTATAATAAATACACATTAAGACGTTAAGTAGATTTTGCTTTAACCCTTTCCAAAACTCTCCTATATAGTACAGTGCTATCTGTAGTCATCAATCAAAAATAAACCAGTATGCTGGCTTATAAAATTGTATTTATGTTTATCTTTAATTCTAATGACTTGTTATGTATTTATAACTTTATTTCCGAGATAAATGCTTTGAAATAATGTGCTGTATATGTTAAGTACATTACATTTTCACATGGATGTCGGCCACACTGAGAGGCTTTAGAGAGGCCTGCCGGAGCCTGAGCAGAAGTGTAAACAGGTGGAGCTTTCCTTTTGTGGACCTCCGCAGTTTCCCGCGCCACCACACACACTCACACTTAACATTCCTCTATCCTTCTACTTCTTGTGAGGTTTTGTTTTGTTTTTTTTCTCTCTCTCTTTTTTTTTTTCTGGGCCCAAACTTTCCAAAAGCACCCTATTGTGCTTGCGCTGCCCCTCGAACAATCAGTCCGGCACTCTAAGATGCCTCTCTCCCCCCTGCACTCTTTTAGAAATGGACAGGGTCTTCCCTGGATCCATATCACTGTGTTTCTCTGCTCCCGGTATTCACACGGGCCCCCTGAACCCACCCACACATACTCTTTTCACACCAGCACATACAGTACAGCACATTAACTATCCTAATCATCTGCAGGTTAGCACAATACAAATATCATGCTGTATGTCGGCCGGGCAAGGATTTCTATTGTAGAGTACTCCATTCATGACTTTTTCATTACACAAGATATATTGTGTTCACCCGGTGCACACTAAATGAGTTTTCCTCTTTTGATAAGTTGCATGAATTAATAGTAATGAGGCTCCCTGCAGTCATGTACATTGTATATTTTGCTATTGTGTTATTACTGGCGCATTAATAAATCAATAAAACGGAGGAATGAGGACTTCAAGAGTGTGTGACCTACTTGCCTCTGTTTGTGTAAATGTGTGTACGGTATTTATGCATGCACGTGTTTAAATGTTACATAAAACAATGTAGTAATGCCTTTGCATGTTAGCAATATAGAAATGGCACTTATAAGACTTATAAGAGAACAGAGAGAAACAAAGAGATAAGGACAGAGAAGGGAAACTTCTGTTCGCCTGGGGAGTTCACTCTGGCCCATCTGTTGAAATTGCTCCACATATTGTGACCTAGATAATAGCGAAACTTCAGTTTCATACGTAGCTCTGGCTCCATGTCTCGGCTTTTGACACATATCGATTTATTTTGTTGGACTAGTTGTCTTAAAATAGCAAAGCCTTCTGCATAATTCGAACGCCTGCTTGGCATGAGGTATGTCCTTAATGACACTCGGAAGGGTTAATTCAAATGCTTTGACAAAAGCATACCTGTTAAAACGCAACTTTCATCCGGTTCCAGTGCTCTCGTTAAAAGCTGACCTGTGTATGAATTCTTTAAAATGGTTCATGGCTTGGACATATAGTTATGGGGAAAAAAAAATATTGGTTCACTGTGGTGGAGAATGCAGGCACAATGTGAAACCTAAATATCAATTCGTTTTTTCTCAGAAATATAAATCCAAGCTAAAAACTATGTAGGAACCTTGTATTTTTTAACAAATTCACACAGATAGTCAGATACAAGGTTTTAAGATAAACCATCAACTGTATATGAAAACTGGATAAACAACAGCAGTCGAGAAGTCAGGCCAAAACATTTCTGAGGTCTTCTAGTGGATAGCTGCAGTAGTTACATTTCAAACCCCACCTACAACCATTTTATTGAATGGGAGCTACAACAAGCTTTGAAATTGGTTTCCTCATTCAGTGATTGTTTTTTGTCAGTTGTGTTGTCTTATTCCACAAGCTGTACCTACTAATTAACCAACAGTATTTTTCTTTACCATGAGTGTGCTTTATAGACATTATTTGGAGACATTTAAAGGAGTGTGGTGATGAGGTAATTGAAAGCTTGGTTGAGTTGATTGACAGCTAATTCTGATGGTTGTGGACATACAGACATTCTCCTTGTGACTTGTCTAAAAATACAGCTTATTTAACATTCTGTGACTGTTAATAAGATTTAATCTTCATTTTGATGTTTTTGAAGAGAAGTGATGTCTTTGCAGTAGTTGTACTAACAGATACTCAAAAAGGGGCGGCACCCCAACAGAAGGGGTGGAGTTTGAGCAATAGCGCTGCCTCTCATTTGGTCTCTACTGCACATGTTGTGGTTGCAATTTGCATTTAATGTACAAGCAATATGGAGGCATCAATTTCAAAATGTCACAATGGGCGTAAACAGGAGCACACTGTCCAGTTTTTATATACAGTCTATGGGATAAACCAATTAACATATTGGCTTTGCATTATGAAGCTTTCAATAATAAAATGGTTCTTCTCATACATATTTTACAATAATACTTCTTATTTTGGAAGGAAACAAAAGTGGCTGCAAATAAGGTCTTTATTTTTATAATTGGACCTATGTCCAGATTAAGTAATGCTAATTACTGAGCATAGTGTATTAGTCCAGCGCCCCCTTACTACCACATTGCCCCCGTTTACTTGTCTTTGCCCTTTCTCTCATCATTCAAAACACAGCCTTTCTCTGTCCTTTTCTTTTCTCTCTCCTTGTTTCTTTGTGTAGGAACAGAAGGCTGTGCTCTGGGTATGGAGCAGAGGGAAACAGTGTATGGCAGAGAAAGTGATATCTCTGCCACTAATGAAGCAGCACCTCCGTCTTTGAGGACACCTATTCAGGCCCACCTGACCTTGAAGGTGCCCAAGAAAAGTTTGGAGAAAGCTGGTCGGTTAGGAGGTTGGTCAAGTAGACGAAGCTTGAGAACGCACCCCCACCACCACCCATACATGCCCCCATCACTGCATCCACTTCATAAATACAGACAAATGGGCAAGGCACATCCCCAAGAGGGCCTATTGTGCTTGTCAATGTTTTGCTTGGAACAGAGGAAAATTAATTTGGCTTTTTTTCACACAGAGTACTCTTCTTGGCCATCTCCAAGCCACTTCTACAAGGGCTTGGAGAGGTAAACCTTTGCCTTACACACACGTGCGCGCGCACAAACACACACACACACACACACACACACACACACACACATGCTCTCTTGCTGGCTCATTTTTTTGGGGAAAGCATAGGGCATTGGTGTGTATTTCATTGCTTTCTCCATTCGTCTCAACATTTCTGATTTAACCTTGACATGTCAAAAGTTTTTACTTTGCTGTACTTTTAATATGTTTTAATGTATAAATACATTTATGACATTTTAGTGTAATTTTATTTAAATACAAGTTGATTTTTGCAATTATTTCTAGAGTGTTTTGTATTGCCAGCTTTAGCCTCTATTTATAATGTTTTATTAGGTCAAGAAATGTAGCAAAAATGTAAAAAAAAAAAATGTAAAAAAAAATAATAATAATAATAATTAAATTGTAAATATTTTACTTTTTTCTCTTTCAAACTTGATATTTAAGGAACATTTTTACTTTGCTGTTTTTTAATATGCAGTTTATCAGTTTTATCATGATCATGATTTATACAATTACTTTTTATTCTACATTGGCAGCTTTAGTCTTTTTAATGTTATGTCAAGAAACGTAGCAAAAATGTAAAAATGTTTAATAAAATGTAAATTATTTTTTAAATATAAATGCGATATTGAAGGAAAGTTTAAAATCTGCACTTTTGACAGAATTGCTTATTACCGCAGAGCTCCATCACAGTGTCTTTGGCAACTGTGACTTCTAAGGGTTAATAAAATTCCTGCATATTCCTCATAATATGTTTAGTGGACTTATTCAGCTGTAGCACTGAAGCCCCACTGCATGAAGAACCTTTGACATGATTGTAGAAGGTCATTTTTCATTTGAACTCCATGTCCTCCTCTCTTGCTGACCCTGGTGGCTGAGGGTCATGCTTGGGACAATCGCAGTGTGTCTCCCGGCTTTTCTTCATGACGTCCCCCAGGCCCTTTCTCCTCTCTTATGAGTACACGGAGCTTGTCCTTGTAGTGCCTCTTTAACATAATTACCGCAATTAGGGACACTGACCTCCACTCACTTCCCAATCACAGGCGCTGCTGAAAGGCCAAAGTGGGCCATCACCCCGACATGGATGTACACGAGACCGGGCCTTAATCACGCTGCCCTGCCCCACCTTCTCTTTGTCAGCTCTGGCGTAGAGGCATTAAATTTTAAGTGTGAATGTGATTATCGCACGGCATTCATTTTTAATGGGCTTTGCCACTATGTGTTTTAGCATGCAGCAAAGCCCCACCATAAGCTGAGTCAGCCCCATTTTGTGCTGATGGTGCATATATTCTCATATATATATACATGCACTGCTTATTTCTCTCTCTCTCTCTCTCTCGCTCTCTCGCTCTCTCTCTCTCTCTCTCTCTCTCTCTCTCCCTCGCTCTACCTCTCTCTCTCTCTTTCTTTCTCTGTGTGTGTGTGTGTGTCTTTTGTTTTTTTTTCTTGAGCTGTTTCTCTAGAAAGAAAAGTGGTGAGATGTTAGCGAGTTTCTTGAGATGATGAGTGTAAAAAAATATCACTCCACAGTTACATTACCTAAAACTGCAGTTTTATTAAGAAATCAATCAAAGCAAAATATGATCATACATGTATTTTTATTTCTTTGAAATTTACAGAACTGAATTCAGCACTTTCTCAGAAAAAAATAATGTAGTAGGCCATCACTTATTCAGTACATTTCTTGTGTAAAATGGATCATATTTGTAGCTACAGAACTATTGTAATAAGTTGATTTCTGCTGTGATACATTTCTTTTTAGATAGATAGATAGATAGATAGATAGGTAGATAGGTAGATAGATAGATAGATGGATGGATGGATAGATAGATAGATAGATAGATAGATAGATAGATAGATAGATAGATAGATAGATAGATAGATAGATTGATTGATTGATTGATTGATTGATTGATTGATTGATTCCATTCACCCTGAATAGACTCACATTTATTTTATTGTTTTAAAAACCTGAGTTATGACAGCTGAGTGTACCAGAAGCCATGAGGCTTAAGATGTTTAGGTAGTTGATTGGTTGGTTGTTATATGGTTGGTTGGTCAGTTGGTTGGTTGTTTGAATGGTTGAATGGTTGATTGGTTGGTAAGTTGGTCGTTGAATGATTGGTTTGTTGGTTGGTTGGTAAGTTGGTTGTTTGAATGGTTGATTGGTTGGTAAGTTGGTTGTTGAATGATTGGTTGGTTGGTTGGTTGTTATATGGTTGGTTTGTCAGTTGGTTGGTTGTTTGAATGGTTGGTTGGTTGGTTGTTTGAATGGTTGATTGGTTGGTAAGTTGGTTGTTGAATGATTGGTTGGTTGGTTGGTTGTTTGAATGGTTGATTGGTTGGTAAGTTGGTTGTTGAATGATTGGTTGGTTGGTTGGTTGCTTAAATGGTTGGTTGGGCAGTGGTTGGTTGGTTGGATGGTTGTTTGGTCTTTTGGTTGATTGTTTGTTTGAATGGTTGGTTGGTTGTGCTATACCTTTTTTTCTGAACATGCATTTGAACAAGGCATTATCTTTAACATGCACACCATTTAAGTCCTCTGCATTTGGGAACGTGTCTATAATTGTATAACGTATTGAATAACAGGCGTTAATTTGAATAACTCACATAATAAGCTAAGCAGACGAGTTAGAAGGCCTAACACCGCTGACACATTTACACCAGCTCACCATATGCATTTACATTTATGGCATGTATGCTCTGTCTTTTATACAAATTGGTTACAATTCAAATACTATTAAACCAGAATACCACCAGACCCAAGAGCCAGTGCTGATATCTATATGGAATATAGTCAAATCAGAATATTATTATCACCTACCTAATGGTGGGAATAACCACCCATGACTCAGATGTCACTAGTGAGATGTTGTGGAATGGACTGCACTAGCTGATGGAAGGTATCCAGTTATGACCATTCCAATTTGCCATTCCACCACTCACCAGAGTTGTTGCTCCCCTCTGGCATCAGTGGCCCATGGGGCACCACTGCTATGCTGTTGGATGGCACTCAATGTATGAGAAGTCTATTCTCATACACCTTCACTATGGTGACTCTAGAACACAAAGTTAGTGCTTTCTGAGATGCTACCACCCTACACCTGGTACCCTATTATCATGCCTTTTTGGACATCAGTCAGATCACATCCTTTGTCCATAATGATGGTTTTACACTACAACTGACTTGTGTGCTCACATATTTATAAATGCTGTGACATCCTCCACAGTAGGGGTGATCATAATATTGTAACGCAGAATAATTCAATATACCGTAACAATTTAATAAGCACATGGTACACTGAAGTTTTTAAACTGTGTTTTTAAACTTTGTGATGTCACCAATGGACTATGCTAGTTTTAAGGCTGGTTTTCCTGGCATCTTAAACAATTTCAAAGCTATATTTGAAGCTCTGAGGGTTTTGGGTAAAGATCAAAATTTGCTCATCAACATCAAATAAGAAGGTGCTGGTTTCATTTTTTGGGCAAATATTAAGGTTTTACATTTGATTTGGGCAACTACAGGATGCCAGTGAAGGGAACACAGCAAGAAAGTGACGTGGGTGAAGTTAGGAAGGATGAAGATGAGAATGTTGCAACATTCTGGATCAGCTGCAAGAGCCTGATGGCACACATAGGACAACCTGCCAGCAGAGAGCTGCAGTAGTCAAGCCTGGTGATGACAAGAAACTGAACAAGCATGTGGGTGGTTGAATTGTCTGTAAGTTGAATATGAGAAACTTTCATGGCCAGGTTTGCAGAATGAGCTGGTCATGAGTAGTTTGAGTATATCTGACCATCATATCAGTATCGCTGTTGTGCTGAGAATGGTCTACCAGCCAAATGTAAACAATTACAGTTTCCTTAAAGAACATTTTTCTGCAAATGAGATGTGTGAGTGTAAAAAATAAACCTGGACAAAAAAATTGTTTAAGGTAGTGGTAACTTCAGGATCCTGCAGATGGCGCTGCATTAGGATGATTAGGCTATGAATACCTGCGGGGTGTGTGCTTGGATTCATAGATTGAGAAGAAGTGGTACAGTGCAGTGAATGTATTGTTAAAAATGGGTCACAAAGCAGATGTTAATGATTGTCAAAAAGGTGTGATTGTATTTGGGTGCCAAAGTTCATAGTGTGAAGGAAGTAGCTGAATTTGCAGATGTGTGGATGTGTATGGTCATAATACAACCTACCAACCTAGACCTACCAGCAGAGGTAAAAATCCAAGTCTACAGGACATCCTCCTCAGAATTGTGGCTGACATCACACCAGGTCAAAGGACTCTTCAATGTCACTCAACTCCATACGTTGATGGTCTGCAGTTCCCTGTATAGTGTTCTTTCGGAAATAGGTTGTGAAGTACCTGTGTTGACTTCAAGAAGCAAATCTTGTCAGGAAGTGAAGTAATTTTCATTCACAAGTCCTGAAACTCACTGGCAGTCCATGTAAGCCAGTTTTGGTTTTTCAACTACAATTTGGAGTAGAATTTCTTGTAGACTGGGATTTTTACCACTACTGGTAGACTTATATGACAATACACTTCCATACACTTGAAAATTCAGCTACTTCCTTCACACTCTGACCTTTGGTGCCCAAATACAATCACTCCTTTAAGGCTTTGTGACCCATTTTACACACATCAAATGAAACACTCAATGCACTGTATCACCTATTGTAAATCAGGAATCCAGGTATTTATAGCACCATCTGCAGAAGCATGAAGTTACTACCTCCTTAAACACACAAGGTTGCATTTTTTGTCTCGGGAACTTATTTTAAATGTCTGAAGAACCAACACGGTTGAGATTTTCCCTAGAACCATTTCAAGGAAAGATTCTTCAAGCTTTAAGGAACCAGCCTTGTAAAATGTTCTCAATGCAATGAGAAGTGGTTCTTCCATGGCATCACTCAAACACCCTTTTGTGGCACCTTATTTTTCAGAGTGTACTTAAAAACAGTATGTCAGTTCTGACTGAACAGGATTTAAAATTTATACACAGATTCAATAAGCCATACGGGATCTAATCTGGAAACTGGATATGATCTGGAATTACAAGGATTTGAGAAACATATCACTGAGAGAAATAATTTTCCATTGCCTCCGTAAGCCAAAATGAAGATGGTTCAGGTGATGGAGGAAAAGTGATAAAAGCTTTGAGGGCAGGTTGGTTGGGGTAGAGCTAGTATGTATGTAGGCCAGTGTCGAAATCAATAATATGTTATTAGCTGTGAGGGCATGGAAGAGATAGGTGAACCTTAATACCCACATGATATATTCATAATAACAATATTGAGATTTATAAATAAAGGCAGAGAGAAAAAAAATCTGGGAGAGTGAATTCCAGCTTGCTTTATTAGCTGCCAGTCTCACTGCCAATATGTGTCTTGACTCTGCTGCCCAAAATGGTAACTGTCCGACGTCAGATCAAATTAAATAGACTGACAGGCAATAAGAAATTGGTGAAGTTAAACGTGTTTCCCTTTGCGGCCCTTTACATACAGTATTAGAAGGGAAACTCCAGATAGACTTTTTATTAAAGCTGTGTGCATTCTACCCCTCCCCTCCCTCTAGATCCTGATAAGCCATGACAATGACACTGGAAGCCCAAGGACACGTGAATGACACACCGCTGCTTTTCTCGCTCCGTCCCCATCATTGACTATGGTACCTTCTGCAACATATGTTTCCCAACAAGTGCATATACTGTGTATGTGACACATACCTGGGACTAGTTCTAATAATAGATCTTGAAGAAAAAGGTCCAGGATTTTATTCTCTCTTTACAATTTTACAGTAACTATCAGATCAGAGAGTTTTATATGAGATTAAATATTTATCTTAAACATCAACAAACTGCAACTTTCCTAATATCAAGCCACTCCTGAACCAGAGACAAAATCAGACGTGTCTTACCTGCACTAAACAGGAAAAAAACTGAACAAAACCCTCTTTTCAGATGAGAGTCAATTTTGCAAATCGAGGTTCTAGAGTCTGGAGGAAGAGTGGAGAGACACAGAACCCAAGGTGTCTGAAGTCCAGTGTGAAGTTTCTGCAGTCTGTGATGGTTTGGGGTTCTATATCATCAGCTGGTGTTGGTCCACTGTGTTTATCAATTCCAAAGTCAACACCGCATCTACCAGGAGATTTTAGAGCACTTCATGCTTCCATCTGCCGACATGTTTTGCTGACAGTGCCAAAACTACGATTGATAATTAATTTAATTAGTTTGAATTTTTTACATTTAATTAAGTTGTAACTCAGTGAAAGCTGAAGTGTAAGTTCTGCAATAAAAACTTAATGCTGCGGCGCTCATCAGTGTTTACCTAAGCCAGTACTACATCACCCATTCATTCAGCTTCCTAGCCAATCACAAGCTACTACTAGAGTTTAAAAAGAAAGCAATTCGCCTCTGAAGGCACTTACACTTTGCTGTCACTCTCCTTTCTCCCCACCACCACCAGTTTGGCCCCGGTCCTGTTGCCCGGGGGGTGGCTCTGCCTCTGCCGCACATCTGTCTGGCAGTGTCTGCTCTGGACCGAATGCTGCAGCCGGGGCCTTCGCCGAAAACCCTAATAATGAACCTCTCCGCTAATATCCTCTTCTGAGTTTTTATGGCAGAACTATAACTTTGTGAAAGATTGATTTGTAGGACTATTGTTTTACAAATATGCCACCACAGTACTCAAATTTCCATAACTAAAGTATAAATGTGCAAAACTGATGACTTTCACACTAGATCAAGAGACAGTTCAGCTGTGTAATAATTATGCACCAGATGAATTGAATGAATTTGATGAAATCAATGAATTTCTATTCCTGAAGTCTGAAGGTCAAATACTCTCTGGAAGGCACTTTATCAGTTAGAGTAGCTGCATCTGACTGAAGGACATTACAAAAAATGTAATGGGAATGTATTTTTTCTGAAAAAGTTGATATGTGAGCTGGTTTGCAGAATAAATGTCAATATACTCTGTTCATTTGTTGAGATATACAGTACATCCCAAATATATTGTAATTAACTGCAATAGCTTTAATAATTCACTTTTTTTGCATGGTTCACATGACTGACTGTGGGTCAGCAAAGAGCAGTGTGTTGTGCCAACTTAGTTGCTCTAGTGCCAGCCTCAGATGCGCACAGGCCTGACTGAGGCATGTGTTTGTGATGAATCTGGCATGCTCTTCATGCCCTGGCAGCGTGCTGGTCTGTAACTGTCCCACACTGAGGGTCAGAGAGAAAGGCCGGTGTGCCTGACGCTGCCACATGAAGGGCATCTGACTTCTGTCACTGTGCCCAGCACCCGGGCAACCAGCATCAGCCTGGCACGAGCCACTGGCAGCCAGCAATGTTGGCACCCAGACCATGTAACATTCTTCTACATGCCATGGGGCTGTTCAGCCGAAACTAATTTGGCAGGCATTCCTCCCCCCCGTGTCCTGTTTGATGTTTCAGGCAGTCCCACATTCCCTCATCATTAAATGAGTTCAACTGGTCCCATTTCTGTCTTTATGTGTGTGTGTGTGTGTGTGTGTGTGTGTGTGTGTGTGTGTGTGAGTGTGTGTGTGATGGGCTTTTAGAAACTTGTTGCTGTAAATTTGACTAAATTGTTTATTATTATTATTATTATTATTATTATTATTATTATTATTATTATTATTATACACCAATACAAAGGAGTTTTGGTAGCAGCTGTTGCAAAAAGAGTTAATGGTTATATATAGTAATATGTTCACTTAAAGAAGCACTTTTTTTATTATAAACACAAAGTTAATTATGATATTTTACCTTCACAGACTTATGATAAGTTAATATATTAAAAAAATAATATCACTATATATATATATAAAAGGGGATAAATCGATGAAAATATATATAAAGTAAGAAAATGCTCTCATTGCTAAGAGGTTCCATGGAGTATCTTTTTAATCTTTATTTACTTATATAACCTACACATACTGTATATTAACATTACTACAATAACAATTCTGTACAGTATAATTACATCTCTCTCTCTCTCTCTCTCTCTCTCTCTCTCTCTCTCTCTCTCTCTCTCTCTCTCTCTCTCTCAGACACACACACACACAGGGTTTTAATACCTTTAATCATAAATATTGTATACATATATGTATATAATGTGTAATCCTTGTTTATTGCAATATTGTAGCAATAACATGTGTGTGTGTGTGTGTGTGTGTGTTGTTGTGTTGCTGTGTGTGTGTTGCTGTGTGTCTGTGTGCGTGTGTTTCTGTGTGTGTGTATATGTGTGTGTGTGTGTGTATGTGTGTGTGTGTACACAGAGATGGATCACCAGTGCTTGTATCTTCTCCGTGGTCGTGCCTAACAGCGCATCAGCAGCAGCCCATTTACATTAGAGAGATTTAAACTGTCTGAGGCGATGGTGACAAGTCAAGGTGTTTCACTTTAATTACACACAGCAAGGTCACCTCTTCTACACACTACACACACTCAGAGAGAGAGAGAGAGAGAGAGGGAGAGAGAGAGAGGGAGAGAGAGGGAGAGACATAAAGAGAATGGAAGAAAGGAAAAAAGAGCCAGAGAGAGAGAGTGAGTAGGGAAGAAAGTGGGAGAAAGAGAGAGAGAGAGAGAGAGAGAGAGAGAGAGAGAGAGAGAGAGAGAGAGAGAGAGAGAGAGAGAACAAGCGATAGAGAGAGAGAGAGAGAGTGTAGGGAAGAAAAAGAAAGAAAGAGAGAGGAGGGATGGAAGAGAGAGAGTCTGAGAGAGGTGGGAATTAAAGAAGACAGAAAGAGAGAAGGAGGAAATAGAGCAAAGAGAGGAGAGAGAATGTAAGAGATAAAGACAGAGAGATGAAGCAGGAAAGAAAGAGAGAAAAGGAGAGAACAGATGAACGAAAGAAAGAACAGAGAAAGATGGGGAGTAAAAGAAAGAGAAGGAGTACAAGGAAGTAAGACAGGGAAAAAAGAGAGAAAGAGAAATGGGGATAGTGTGAGAGAGGAAGAAGGTAGGAAAGAAAGAGATGGAGGGAATAGAGAGGAAAAAGAAAAAGATGGTAAGTAGGAGAGGGAGGGAGAAAGAGAACGATTTTCTCTCTATTTTCTCTTTTTACTAATAAAACAAGCGGAAATGGTGATGTTAGCAGCTTCATTGCTCTTTCTCTAACACACACGCACACACTCACACACACACACACACACACGCACACACACACACACACACACACAAGTCTGTTACAGATAATCACACTTGACAAAATAAATACTGGTGCATAAGAGGCTATTTCCTTAATGCTTTGCATGGTGATGTGGGTGACATATCTTACAATGCTGTAAAATGACATTTTCAGTTGTTGTTTTCTCTCTCTCTCTCTCTCTCTCTCTCTCTCTCTCTCTCTCTCTCTCTCTCTCTCTCTCTCTCTCTCTCGTCACCGTTCCTGCCTCTCCGGCACATTGTGAAGCTGTTGTTGTGGAAAATAGATATGACAAGAGCTGAGTTTACATAGTAGCTTTAGAGGTGTGTGGTGTCTGACCCTCAGTGGCCCAGCATGGGCTTCAGGATACTCCACTGATGAGAGTTGTCAGACAGGTGTGTCTCTCTCTCCCTCTTTCTTTCTCTCCAAGTGCGAACAGTCCCCCTGGGCAAGTCGAGCTTCGGCGATCTATTCACACATCTGTCACCGAAGCCGTCCCTCACCAGTGAATTAGGCTCAACAGTCAGTAGTGCAGCAGTTTAGTGCAACATTACAGCCCCTCCAGATGTGTTTAAGAGTAAAGCTCATTGAGTAGGACTGAACCTACACATACGTAAACATATGCACACACATATATATGTATACACACAACCAGAGAGGTGGCAAGCTGTCATCTAAAAGCAGCCGTACCTCTCTTATCAGCATCACAGCCTCACCAGAGAGAGCTATGGTCAAATTAAAAGGAAAAGCAAAGTAAAAAAAAAGAAGGAAGTGCCTTCTGGGGAAGTTATTAAAAGCCAGAAAAAGCATACTGAGATACTGAGCTGGCAGCAGTTCAAAGGAGGAGGACCCCCCACTCATGTCTATCACAGCCCAAATGGCAGTTGCTGGCACTGCTGCAACATACACAATGCCTCATGGCAAAACCTCATGGCACTTTTTTTCACTCCTTAACATTATATGTCCAAATGTTTGTGGACAGTCCTTCTAATGAATGCATTTAGCACTTTAAGTTGATGAACAAATACACACACAGCTTGTCTTGTCCTTGTAAAGAAGCACTGCCAATAGAATAGGAGCAAGCATGGCACCATGCCTAATGCCAGGGGTATAAAGCCCCCCAGCATTGAGCTGTGGAGCAGTGGAACTGTGTTCTCAGCAACATCCAATACTTTTGGTATGAGTGAGTGGAGCTGGGGATGGTAATCATTTAATCTCACGAACTGCTGTTGTGGCTGAATTCAACCAAATCCTCACAACACTGCAGAAAACTATGTAGAAATGACTTCACTGGACAGTAGAGAGAACAGGATAAACTGTTTTAAATACTCTTAATTTAAAAAATAAATAATGAATGAGCAAGTGTGCCAATACATACAACATATATGTGATGTAATTATTTAGGCATTTTACCCATGTGCTCATATGCAGACGAATGCATGCACACTATAATACAACTATAACTAACTATAATACAAATTTATAAATACAGTTCTATGCAAAAAAGTTGGGCACCACCCCTGGTAAAACTATGTTTTAGTCATTTTCTAAATGTAAAAATGTGTATGCAGAACTTTTTAACATTTTAAACTTCCAGTGTGAACGTTTGATTATTGAGGGAAAAGACCTTAGGTGAGACATGTGACAAATTTGTTTTTAAAAAGCATGGGAAAAGTATCGGTTACCAGCAAAATCTGGCCTACACAGGCATGAATGAATGTTACACTTATATAGCGCCTTTCTCAAACCCAAGGACACTTTACAATCAAAACACTCCATTTACACACACCGCGAGAAGCGGCAGCCAATTGCGCACAGTGTACTCTCAACCGGAAGCAACCGTCCACCTGGAGGACTGCATCGAGCACTAGGGGGATCACCCAGGACAGAGTGCCAACCATATCTGGGCAAACATACATACACACATTCATACACACCAGGGTAATTTTTAGAGTAGCCAATTCACCTGATCTCTATGTTTTTGGACTGTGGGAGGAAACCGGAGACAACCCACGCAGATACGGGGAGAACATGGAAACTCCGCTCAGATGCGGACTCGAACCCAAGACCTCAACGCTGAGAGGCGAACGTGCTAACCACTAAGCCACCGTGTCGCCACAGGCATCACTTCATCAGCCAGTCACAGCTGAAATAAATAACAGCTGATGACTGCCACTAACAAATCAGGAAAAGGGAGACCATTCAGATGGAGTGGTGGACCCTTTATTGAAATAAGCCAGTCACAGCTGCATACAATGTTAGCTGAAGGCTGGCACGAGTGAATCAGAGAAGAGAACAGTTATTCTCAATAACTGTTGAATATCTTTGGATCTGTAGATGGGGATGTGACTGTAACTTGATCAGAAATTACAAAAATGAAAAACAATGTGTCATTTGTACTTAAATTGAGATAGCAGAATGGGATGCCCTGGTTCATATAAGCCTACAGTCATGTTTATTGCAGAGTAGGTGTATAAAACTCTTAGTGTTGAGTTGGGAAGCAATGGAACTGATGGAGCTCAATACCTTTGGGATGAGTTAGTTTGTGATCCAGAATTCATCATCTAACATCAGTATCTGACCTCACTGATGCTCTTGTGGTCAAATACACTCAATATCTTTACAGCAACATCTTCTAACATCTTATTATATTAAAAGTGAGGGGGGCTCTCTGTTTAAACTCTTGATTTCAGAAGAACTGTTGGATGAGCAGGTGTCTACTGGAGGTTAGTCCACAAGGGTTCTTCATAAAATCTATTCTTTGAAAACAACATTTACAAAAACTATCAAGATCATCAAATTGACTCCACTATACAGCTCCTCTGCACCTCTTCCTCATCCATCTGCATCACATCAATTCATGTCTCATGTTCACAGGGAGCACAATCCCAACTAACATGAAATGTCCTTATAAACCATGCAAGCGCACACACACACACCCTCCCACATACACATTACTTTACTGCATGCATGTAACTAAGCAGATTTATGCATGTGCCTCTGTCAAAAGAACGGCAGCCGTGACCTGAGGTCCACAACAAGGCCAGAGAGAGAAGAGACAGCATGCAGTTCATCATTAAAATCTGCAGTCTGAGCCGAGGCCACAGATAAACCAACAAAATGGCACAAACCGCCAGGTTCTTCTACCAGCTCAGTTGCTTTACAATCACTTCACATTATTAGCTATAGCATGGGCAGCACATGTTAGTTTCTACTGGCAGCAGTGCTATAGCTTACAGCATCTGAGGATTATAGTGTAATCAGTAGTGTTTCATGACCTGAATCTGATCTACATGACTTCACAAAAATAGCTGCGTAACCTTTTGAACTTGCCTTTCTCAGCCACAATAACACAAACTTGAAATCATTTTATGAAGAAATCTTTTGAATTAACTTTATAAAGCCAAGTGTATCATTTTTGATACATAGTGTTTTTTTTTTTTTTTTTTTAAACCCTTTACATCAGTGACAATTACATGATAAAACTATCTTACATAAATTATTACTATACAAATAATATGTTTTAAAATGAATTAAATAATGCATAAAATCAGATACATGTCTTTCGCCCCCTGGTGGACCATCCCTGCACTGCATGCATATATATGTAGTGTATAAAAAGTTCTATATAAACAACATTCTGTGAGCAATAGATTATGGATGTATCAGATATGATATGAAACAAAACTCATTTGTGTTAATATAAATGCAATGTGTTATTTAATAGCTTTTGAAATTAATATAAACAGACACATTTCAAAGAATTAAAGAATTTTCCTAGAATAATTTGATGATTCGGGCTTTACAAATTTAATGTAACTCGAGAAATGTCTGATCTGCCTTGCAAATCAAAGTGAAATTGCTAAACTTCAAACTGTGTAAATGAAAACATCACTTAAACATGGTGTTCAAGGGGAAAAAACAATGTAGTCTAAAAGAAACTGGACTTTTTCTGTAAACTGTACAAACAGTATACATGGACAATGTGCAGGGTTTGAGTTTCAGGTTTTGTTGTAATTAAAATATGAAAACGTAGATGTTTGTATATGACTAATTACAAATGTACAATACATTTGAAGAGCAGCAACTTTCATTTGATATGTGCATATACACAAAGTGTCAGAAAATATATGACCAAGCAAGGTCAAGTAAATACATAATTATTATATTAGTATCAAGCCTGTTGTTTCTAAGACTGTCTCAGGAACAGGCTGCTAATGCAGCTCTGGTGGTTAGACAGAAGGAGGGGGGAGACTTGTGCAATTGGGGATGGTTGGGTCATGTGTGGGGATGAAACAGCAGGGTGCGGGGCTCCGAGAGGCACGCACACGGTCGCCAGGCTCCTTTCCCAGTGCCTCACGCTGCCATTGAGCCGCAAACAATGACCCGAATCAGATGACAGATGACACGTCAGGGTGTGTGAAGACTACACAGAGGATCTCTCCTGGCCCATCTGTCAAAATGCAAGCCAGAAAGCTACCATAATGAACGCCAGACATAAACACTGTCCAAACTCAATGCTGCAAAGCATAGCCACAGTAACTCACCTTCATCTCTTTTGGTACTGGCTATACAGCCTTAAGCCTGGCTCACACTACAGGACTTATAAATAGTAACCTATGTTGAAAACATGAGTCACGCCTCACTTAAAGACAAATTTCACAGATTTTTATGTCCTTGATCATTGTTAGTCGTAAATGCACCCACAATGCATCATCTGTCCTGAATGTAACACCACACACTTTCAGATTATACACACTCGACCACTGGCTCCAAGCCTTCACAAACTGTATGTAAACAAACATGGCGGATGACTATCCAGTGCTAGTTGTGAAAACTTTCTGCTCAGAAAAAGCCATAAAATGAAAAGGATGTGGACGAAACAACAACAGCCAGAGTTGCCAGGTTTGCGGTTTTCATGCCAAATTGGGCTTGTTTGAAAATCCAGTCACAGGTGAAAATTCAAGGGTGGCGGGGTGCGTTTTTTTGGACTACTTTTAAAAATTACCGCGGCCGCCAAAAAAACAAAAAAGTGGGTGTTGCCTAGGATATAAATTCAACACAGCAAATGTGCTTAAGTCGACACTAAGGAAGTTTGAATACAACAATAACAATGAAGAGAACATAACAATATAAGGAAAGATAGCCTGAAAAGGAGAAAGAGAGAGAGAGAGAGAGAGAGAGAGAGAGAGAGGGTGAAGAGAAAACAGTCACTAGCTAATATGCCAGGTAAATGGAGAAATAAGGGCGGGTTTTAGACTGCCTTTGGGCTGGATATTTTTGTTGGACCTGGCAACCCTGATAATAGCACACATAGACACTCATGTTGTTGTCACAGTTCCACAAGTCCACTTCGCTTAGCCATCATGCTTTTAACTTCTTCCCTACACACTGACAAGTTCTGTTCAGCTTGTTTTTCAGGCATGATGTCAATGTCACATTTTACACCAGAGAATAAGCATCCACCCCTCACTACAGGAAACTGAATCTAAATATTGTACATTTTCTAGTCATAATTCTCAATCAGGCACAGCCCTGACTGCACTGGGTGAAGACTGGAGGGGTAAAGATTGGATTATAGACGACACACACTATCAGATTGTCAGGAGGAGCAAATCAGCCTCAAAATCACAGCACAGCAAGCCTAAAGAGATATATAAGAGACTATTATAAACTGATTTTCTGAACAAAGCTTAGCTGCAATGAGTTTACTCCAGAGAGGGATTTTTACTCAAATAGCTCTGGATTAGGGCTGCCAGAAGCTCCGAAGGCTAAAGGCCTCTACTTTACAACAAAAAATGGCTTCATTTCTTGATATTTTCAATTAAAAGCCCCCTTTTTCCCCCTCGATCCACTTCTTCACTAATAACATAATGGCAGGTGGAATGTCATAGCAGGGTGTAATGCAGCTAAGTCCTGGCTGCTGTTTTAATGCCTTTCTAATTGGAGCCCACTTTCCGGCACTGTGGCACGTGGAAGGCAAAGAGAAATGATTTGTAAAATAACGAAGGCGGAACTAATAACTAGCCCTCGTGCTAATGCATGGCTTTTTGTGAGGTGGAAAAAAAACACACACACACAAGCCATAATTGGGTTTACCACAAAAAGACATTTTAAACTCATCATTTCATTTCACAAGCTTTTTATGTCACATTTTGTGGAGGGAGGGGAAAAAAAGACAGGAAGAGAGTGTTTTTGCTCATCCATTTTGAGGTTAATGGTCAAGTTTCGAGCTTTTAAAACATGGTGAAACCCCGCTGAAAGGATCCGGGTTAATTAATTGTAAAGCAAGACTTTCTCTTGCTTGCTTTCCTGCACGACTTTTCATAGATATTTTCACCCATGCCAAACAAACAAATCATGATTTTCCTTTAGGAGAAATACTCGCTCCATCAGTATAAGGGATGAACTTCAGCATTACTGAAGTTTCGCACAAGTGTATTCAGCAGTAATTCAAAACCCAGTTATTATAAATTCCCTCTATATGTAGAGCTTCCAAGTACAAAACCGTGCTCTTTTAGCTTTTCAGACAGATTCTCCTTGCATTTGCAGATTGACATCTGTACGAATGTTTAGATCTTCTGTGCACTGGGGTGAAGCTGCCTTTATTATGCTGATCTAAGACCCGTTCCACTACCCACATGGTAACATTAAAAGGATGGTTTTGAATTTTTGATGCAAACTTCAATTAACTGTATCTATAACATGCTGTCATTCGTCAGGGATGCATCTTTGATGTTCGGGACTGTATTGACAAGGTTATATCAATTGTGAATTATGAATGTTTTTGACATGAAATAGAAAGACAACTCTTAATACTATGTATGGGGACCAAATTATGCTTCATTAGTTTAGAACAAGAGCTGCAAGGCTAACTCACAAACACTAGAACCTATATAGCTGAGTTGATTCCATCAATGTGCACTATGGGACAAAAGTACTGGGACACCTGCTCATTTATTGCCTTTATCAAAGGCAGTTGATTCTGCTTTCTCTACTGACTTTTCTACTAGATTTTGGAGCATTGCTTTGAGGATTTGATTCCATCCAGCCACAAGAACGGGATGTTGGATGATCACCACATCTTCTAATCCCCAACTCCACCACTTTATCTCAAAAGTATTGGATGGAGCAGAGAACACAGTTCCGCAATGCTGGAGGGCTTTATACCACTCTAGCCTATGCCTGGCATTAGGCATGGTGCCAACAGGTTTATGTTTAGTCCTATTCTATTTGCAGTGCTTCTCTACAGGGACTAGACAAGCTGTGTTTCTGCATTTTTACATTTATCTGGCTGAAGGCACTTATTAGAAGGGGTGTCCACAAACATTTGAACATGGTGCACATCTCTCAACCCACTCAAACAGCATCCAGATGTTAACTGAAGTCTCAAAAACTCAAAATCTGAGAACAAGAAGTGCTGACCTAGAATCAGTTTTAGTGATGAGGGTTGATTTCTTTTTAATCATTCACAGTAAGTCAATCCATCTAATCTGTAAGACCTTCACTCAGATCTGGATGTGATTTGATCGGATTGAGGGATGTTTTTATTGTACTTTATTAAAAATGACTGAGCTATTTAGGTGACCATTGAGTTCTAGTGTTTGTTAGCAGTGTTAGCAGCTCCAGTTTTAAATTAAAGAAGTACAAATTGAACTCCAAACATGTCTGTGACCTGACTTATTACATCGGAAGACATTTAAAAACAAACAACATTAATATTTATATTACTCTTCCCTCTCATCTCTCTCATTCTCTTCTTTCTGAGGAACAGAAGAAGTGTGATATTCATCAGACTCTGCCCTTCAATCTCCACTAAAGAAAAATGAGAGAGAAAGAAAAATAGAAATATAAAAAGAGGGGAGGGGCACTGGTTCTATATGGTTCCACGAGGATTGTTTGAATATACTGTGGTTATTTTTAAGTTACATGTTGTCCAACAACATTACAACAGCATTATTATTATTATTATTATTATTATTATTATTATTATTATTATTATTATTATTATTATTGTATTACTATTATTATTATTATTTTATTTGTATTACTATTACTATTATTATTAATATTATTTTTGTTATTATTAATATTAGTATTAATGTTAGTAATAATAATAATAATAATAATAATAATAATAATAATAATAATAATAATAAAAATAATAATTAATTAATTAACTGACTTAGTAACTGACTTAGTAACGCCCTGCCCTATGCCTGGTGAAGCGATAGCGGACTCACTGCGACCATGATCAGGATTAAAGTGGAAGATAATGGATGCACTGTAAAAAATAAACTTGCCTTGTCGTTAACCTAACTTAAATATTGTAGTTGGTATGACTATCAAGCACTGAATTTGTTGTGATAACTCAATATTTCATGTTTATATGTTTACTAACAACGCTTCCTGAGTTTACCTAACTTAAAATTTTAAGGCAGCATGGACACTAACTTTTTTAAGTTGAAACAACAAGGATATTTTTTACAGTGTGGATGGATAAATGGATGGATGTATGTATGGATGGATGACTGAAGTATAACTGTTTATTTGAATTAACTTTAAAAAATATGATAATTTGATAGTATAATATGGTCACCAGTCATTTTGTTAAGTGGTCGATGCAATATTTTTTATTAATTAGTTAATTAATTAATTAGAAAGAATTCTCTATTACATTTTAAAAAATACATTTGGACAAATCAAAACATTGTCCTTTATAACACCATAAAACATTCCACTATTGCTACAAAAAAAATAAAACATTTTTTGCTATATAGATTCCTTTTTGCTAAGAGTGTATGTGACTGTCATTTATTGTGTAACAACATTTATATTGTAGGGGAAAAAATCACTAATAACATTCCTTACTAGGAGTTTAAAGGCAATTTAAACTTAAGTCAGCAAAGACACTATAAATTTGCTTTCTACATGTCCTGCTCCTGGTCTTGACATGTTTAGGAGGCACAGGTTGTGGGCACGATGTGCCACGGCTCTGGAGCAGACTAGCCTCCATGAGTAGATGACACAGAGCTCTTTTTTCATGCCAACATTAGTGTCCTGACCTGCAGGTCCTGCTGAATTACTGTCAGCGGCTGATAACACATCTTTTATCTTAAAACCTCCCTCTCCCCCTCAGGCCTGGGCTAAGCACCTACATGCCTAACATATATCATAATATAATGGTAAAAGCTGAAAAGTTATCTTCTTGCAGGCAAGATATGGCAAGTTGTACAAATAAGCCTCAGCTGCCACACTCGTGGATAAACAGTGTCCATAAATAGCCATCTTCCAGTTTTGTCCCCTCCTTTTTGCAAATCTGTGAAAAATTGCCTTGACAAAAATGGCTAGGAAAAGGCGCCCGGGGTGAAGTGGCATGTTTTTGTTCCCAGATAGCATATGTGTTTGTTTTGTGGAAATACAAACGTCAACAGAGGAAAGTCCATAACGAATGTATTCAGACACCATTCATCCAGGATTATGGTGATATTAATCCACTGTATTCAATAGCAGACTAGTTCATTAGACATGCAATGCAATTGCACACTGATTACTAAACACAATAGTGTAATGCCTGTCATATAGCCACTGTCTTCATGATCAGGTGTCTTTAATGTTGATACCTTTGGGCCTGGTCTATGTAATATGGCTACAAAGTACTCATTTGACACACAGACATAATGCTGTTTGATGTGATAGTTTCCAGCCAATGGGGAGGTGGGGGAAGTATTTGAGCTGTCTATTTCCTGCAGCTAGCACGCGGTGGACTGTAGCCATATCCGAGTTGCAGCAACGTCCTCACACCTGCCCCAAACATAGCCTCTGCCAGATATGGATCCACTCCCACAGGACTTTCCCTACCACTCCATAAAACCTTTAACCCTTAGATGTCATAGTTATCACCTGAGATAACTGAAGCATCATTCAATTTTAATTTATCTAGTTTCTCATTTGTGGCTCATTCATATAAAATCAGTTCAAATTGTAAATGTAACTTTCAATTAATTCCAGTTGTGCTTGTACACAGAACATATTTTATGCTACTTATAATGTCTTGTTGCACTTAAATAATAAAATGCCAACACTTCCTATTCATAATGTCTTAATACAGGTTTGGTATACTTTGTGTTTGTGTTACAAATTATAACATTTATATACTGTAAGCATTATATCAGGTCACTACAGTGTGTTTTAAATGCCATGTATAAAGCCTTTTTAGGGCATTATAAACACTCTAAAAGGCAATGTATGACCTGTATAAAGCTCTGTGTTATATGCATTTTTAAATACCTAATTAGAGAAGTGATACAGTGTATTATAACATGTAATACATGAATCATACCTGCATTACATTAGTATGTGTGATATTATTAAGAATGAAAATTATGATAAATTATAAAACGTTTTTATAACAACTTATTGCAGTCAATATAACATATATATGCCATTAGAAATGCACTCATAATGCATGATAAATACTAAATTCATAAAAAGTGTAAAAATACTTTTAGTCATGCAACATTTTCATGCATTGTAGTCACTGGTTTGGTTTAAATGTTATAGTTACATGATAGTCTCTTTAGCAGATGTCACCTGGTGGCCAGAAACTGCAAGTGCAACAAAACACAAGGTAAATGAAAATGACTGACAGATCTATCTTAATGATTTCTGCTAAATTCTTCTGCAAAAATGCATCTCTGAAATGCAATTTAATTAGAAAAAGGAATATAAATTTGTTGCGTTATCTAAATGTAGGTTTGCTGTAAGCAGTAAATTATGACTAAATGTGTGCCCACTACAGTGTACGTCATGCATTCAAAAGATATTTGAACTACCAAATTTAACGTAACATTTCTTGTTAGTTTTGTAAGGAGACCTTGCTTCTGTTTTGTGAGTGTGGTTTGATTTATGAAAGAAAATCAACTTTATTTATTTTTACAATAAAATAAAATAAAAAATGAAATCTAATTGAAAGAATACAAACATATTTCGTGTATTTTTTTTCTTTTCCAGTTGATTTTTTTTTTCATATTTCATTCATAAAAGAATTAACATAAAAAAATAAAACCCCTGTAAAAAAAGTTGTAAATATAAAAGCATGCCTATCATCACTGAATTAAATTATATAAATAATTATATTATAAATAATATAACACATAATTATTAAAGAAACAAAATGTGTAAATACTATTAAGTAACACATTATTTAAAATATGTAATGACAAATCACAGAATGAAGAGTACAAGTGAAATATTCCTGTACTTGCTCTAAAATCAGCAGTTTTACTATCCCAGATTTCCTGAATATGGCCTCAGGATAGCAAACTTCCTCACATTAGTGATGCCATTCTCTCACTTAACCTGCCAATCATCTGCTCCTCTTCTGTTTCACTTTTTTACAGCTGATTAAGGATGAGACCTTTTCTTGAGGACAATTTACTCTTGACTTACTCTGGCCTGCATGATCAGGAGAGGAGCAAATGTGTGTGTTAACGTGGCGTTTTGGTGACAGACGAGTAGCAGGGTGACATTAGGGGACGTTCAGAATGGCAGCTATGTCGACTCCAGCTGGTAGACTGCCAATGCCAACTGTCTGTCTGCGCTGGCAGTTTGCTGGAACATGCCAGCAGAAACCTGCAGTACCCCCCACCTCTGACCAGCACTGCCACAGGCATCTCCTCATCCACAGCTTAGAGAGAGCATCACTCAACCATTAAATAAGAGAGAGAGAGAGAGAGAGAGAGAGAGAGAGAGAGAGAGAGAGAGAGAGAGAGAGAGAGAGAGAGAGAGAGAGAGAGAGAGAGAATTAATGAATAAAACTGTCTTTTACAATTTGTTCTTCTTTTGTAAAGGAATGCCCTGGGCCCATTTTCCCAAAAGGATTGTATCACTAAGATCACTGTAAGATGATGGGGAGAATATCAAGAAGAATATTATACAATGCTGTCTCAGTTAAGAATATCTGAAGGCGTCTGTAATTTTAAGGAATGTGTATCTTACCGCCTGTTTCATAGACTACTGTCATTGTTTTCTGGTTATTTTCAACCTAAATACTAAACCACCACACTCACATCACTGGCAGTCACAAAATGTTTACAGGTGCATCTAAAAAATGATATTGTTAAAAACTTACAGTCAGGTAAACTGTCATATATATTATATTCATCACATGTATGTAATCAATCACTTTCTCCATGTTTTTACACCTATATTTGTGTATCTGGAGTGCCTGCCAACCTACAAACTGAAAAATTACAACCCAGTCAGTTTTTTGTGGGCTGTTTGGGACTAAAAATATGAACTTGTTCTGAATTGACCTCCTCTTACTACACAATAACGTCACACCCCACTGTAACTCCACCCACAAGTACACACACAAACAGAGAACAGCATCAGAGTGAATTAGGATTATTTTTGACTGTAACATCCAGCTAATGTTCTCAAAACCATGAACTTGAGCTTTAACTTCAATTGAAATTTAAAAATTCATTTTTTTATATAATTGCTTTGTGCTGAGTGGGCCATAGTGTGCTAATGTTGGGCTATTTTGGTTGTGTTGGAGTGAGGTTGTCTCCATAGACTGGATCTGTTACTGAAGCCTAGGTTGTTGATAATGGCTTCTGTACCTGCTCTTGTCACATTTTCCACTTCCAGTCAATTTACATTAATAGGCTTTGATACAGCACCATACTAACAGCCAGCCTTTTCATTAATGACCTTCTGTGGTTGATGATCTTTATGGACAGTGTCAATGATCTTTTTCTGGATATTTCCTCATGATAGTGATTGCATGTGCTGAACTATACCAAGAGATGTATGGTATTTATACAGTTTGAATAGGAATTTCCTCAAACCCAAAACTGAAATATTGTAACAGTCTGAGATTATGAATTTCCAATTTTTATGATTTTATAAGCCATACTGATCAAGATTCAAACATAAAAAAGGCTTGAAATATGTCACTTACATGTAATGAGCATCATTTGAATTAAATAGTGAATCACTCATTCAGAGTCCTTATTTGCTGCTGAAATGTTCTGTATGTACAAACCAGATTCCAAAAAAGTTGGGACACTAAACAAATAGCCAATAAAAACTGAATGCAATGATGTGGAGGTGCCAACATCTAATATTTTATTCAGAATAGAACACAAATCACAGATCAAAGTTTAAACTGAGAGAATGTATAATTTTAATTATATTATTAATGTACAATAAACATGCTACAAAGAAGGCCCAAGACAATTGAACAGTTAAAGGCCTGTATTAGACATGAATGGGAGAGCATTCCTATTTCTAAACTTGAGAAACTGGTCTACTCTGTCCCCAGACGTCTGTTGAGTGTTGTAAGAAGAAGGGGGGATGCCACACAGTGGTAAAAATGGCCTTGTCCCAACTTTTTTGGGATTTGTTGACACTGTGAAATTTTGAAATTTCTCCTTTAAAATGTTACATTTACTCAGATTAAACTTTTGATCTATCATCTATGTTATATTACGAATAAAATATTGACATTTGCCATCTCCACATCATTGCATTCAGTTTTTATTCACAATTTGTTTAGTGTCCCAACTTTTTTGGAATCCGGTTTTTATGCTGAAAACAAGGAAATATTGGTCCAACTGCATGAACTGATCAAAATGATAAACTGCTTATTTATTTGCAACTTATAACTTCCTTCTGGAAAATAAAACAAAATCAAAAGCTAAGCATCCTTTAACCCACGTATAGCCACACTGGATTCACATCTGGGTACTTACACCTGTAACCTCATTTTTATTTATGCAACTGTAGTGTTATTGATTATCTACTAATTAAAAGCTCATTACCTTTGAAATGACAAATCATTTAATCAATAGAGGATTTACCTATGAAAACAATCATCATAAATTATGATAATGATCATAATAATCAGTCATTACAATCAGTAATATCAGTCAGTCAGAGACAGATTTGCATATGCAAGAATAGTTTGATGTAAAGCCCTGTAAATAAGTCTAAAATAGAGTATGTGTGCTTTTTATAATCTATCAAAATTAATGAATGGCACATATTGCTATAAAATGAAAAAAAAAAAATCAGCCCCTCAAAAGTTTGATTTCTTTTGAAATTAACATTTTAAAGTGAAAATAAAATTAAAATGCTAATTCTGAACAAATTGTTGACATTTTTCTTTTGTGGAAATCTGTCACAGCACAATATTTAAAATTTATAAGTAGTCTTTTGTCAAATATTGGATTGCAATTATTTTTAAAGCTTTTAATGTAAGTGATAGAAATTAAAAAGTTTGTGTTCTATCAACTTAAAATGTTCATGTCTCCTTCCTCAATGACTTAAGCATCATGCAGTGACAACTTACAGTCATATATCCATATTTAGCTCATGAGTTGGCTGCCAATCATTCACAGTAATATGATGGTCAGTAGAACTAGAAGGAAATGGGCATCTACATAACGCTTGTCAGCAGATGTACAGACGAAGTGCTTTAAAATCTCCTGGTAAACACAGTGGATCAACACCAGCAGATGAGATGGCACCTCAAACCATCACAGACTGCAGAAACTTCACACTGGACTTCAGACACCTTGGATTCTGTGTCTCTCCACTCTTCCTCCAGACTCTAGAACCTTGATTTCCAAATGAAATGCAAAAATGGCTGGAAAGAGTTATTTTTCTCCTTAGCCCAGGTAAGACCCTCCTGACATTGCCTTTGGTTCAGGAATGGCTTGATCTAATGAGAGAGATATATAATATATACTGTTTGAATAGTCATTGACTCCAACATTCTTATAATTTTTGATGTATCATGGTATTAAGCACATTTTGCAAACCTGGCAGGCCGGTGTGTGTGTTCCAGAGTGCAGGACACACCGCAAAGGATGTTTGTACTAGTGGTGGCCATATGAAATATTGAGGTTAATTTACATTGCAGCTGTAGTAACAGGGTGGACTGCCTGTTGCGTCACCGTGGAGGCTCCATTTCAAGCAGTCTGTAGGAGTTGAAAGCAGAGCAGGAGAAGTGACGGGAGCGCTCTGCATTGGCTCGAATCAAAGAGAATGAGCTACAGTGCTTCTGCTATCACTGAGGTGAGTGGGGTATGAATGTTTAATGATTTCACCACCCTCTTCGCTTGAGCCCACACACACACACACACACACACACAAAGAAAGATACAGTCCATGGCAGACTGAGGTGCTGATATGCATGCATGAGAGAGACAATGAGAAATTCTCTCACACACAGACAAACACACTCTCGCACACATACACAGTACACACATAATTCAGATGAGGGGCTGTACGAGGATGCAGGCTGTCAGCTGAAAAGATGAGTGCTGACAATCAGTCAGTGGGAAAACAATGTTTGCTGTCACCGCTCTCTCTAATCACATCACTATGGTTTTAGTTAAAGCACGCTTCCCTCCTGCGCTCTGACACCCAAACCACTGTTCAAAGAGCACCTTACCCTGTGTGTACAGGAGGGGGGAGTTAGGCAAGAGACAGCTAGGTGAGTCAGAGAAGAAACAACTGCGTTTTCTGCTCTTGTTATGTTCACAGTCATGGGAAGTAGCTACGTGCTAGAGGGTGAGAGACAGGCACAGAGAGCCAGAGAGAGAGAGAGAGACAATAAGCAGCCGGAGCTGTTTACCAGAGCAGATAGTGGCTGTCAAAACACATTGCCGTCTCCTAATTGGGTCATTTTTGATAGGAGAAGGACGGTGCCAGCGTATTGACGGCACAGCGATCGGCGAGCCAAGAGCCCATGAGGCCCCTCTGGCGCGGAATCAAAGCAGGCACGAATGGCGCCTGCAGACAATCTGGCAGCAGCCGGGCACTGCCAGGCACGAGAGCGGATACACAGAATACAGGCCCAGCACACCCCTGCTTCAGCCAGGAGGGTGTAATTGCTACATGGGCATTTCAGAGCGCTTTCAAAGGGGGAGACTTAATCCACATGTGTACTATGAAATTGGCAGTTTTGTACCTCCAGTGCCCCCCCACATCCCCCCTAAAAACCCAGCTTCTTCCCCTCACTCTCCATCACGTATCGCCGCATTTTGCCCCAGGAATGACCAAGCTCTTTAGGCTGTGAAGGCGGACAAGGATCTCTAATCTTTAGTTTCTGCTTGCTTTGACGAGATTTCACTCTTTTGTGTGTGTGTGTGTGTGTGTGTGTGAGTTTGGGAAGCTTGGATTGAGCGATGTAGGAAGGGTGTCTAAAACAGTGCATGTCAAACATCCTTCAGGATATGAATGCTATCATCTTCTCTGCATCCCTCCATCCTACATCTTCCATCCCCCATTGCAATAAATACAAGCCGCTGTTCTCAGCACACTTGCTCACTCTCTTGTTTGTTTGTTTGTTTGTTTACTGCACACTTGTGCTCTGCTCAAAGCCTGATTCTGGCATCAAACTGCAGCAGCTCCAGTTGGCTAATGACTGAAGGTCAAATTCCAGCACTCTCTGCACGAACAGCACCACAGCGCACACTCGAGGACACGTGCACGCGACCTCGCCGTGCATCTGCAGACGATCCGGAAGTGGGAGCCCAGCAGTGGACCTCAGAGTGCCTCCGAGTGGCCGGCGGAGCAGGAGACAAAGGACAAACTCCTTTTCCTGTGCTAAGATGAATCACGCCCCAGCCCCATCCATAAAACATGAGATCCGGAGGAGTTCTTTAGAAGAAAGAGCGAGAAGGAGAAAACCCAGAGGATGTTTCTCTTCTCAAATTCACCCACGCTGTTTTGGCAAACTCGGACCCACTCATACGCACAGGGTGGAGGGGCAAAATAAAAAAAGGAAATAAACAGGTGCTGCAAAGAGAGCCCAGCTAAAAGTAAAATCCCCTTACGCCTATGTGGGGATGTGTGCATGTTTGTATTTGCCCCACTTCCATGCATGTTCAAAGTGCATGTGGTGGGGGCACTAAATGTATTGGATATTGCAGGCCTTTGTGTTATGTGGCAGCCACTAACACTAGGAGTGGAGCACCTGTTCAAAGAGGCCTTCAAATGTCGAAGGAATTCTCTTTAGAGTCTATTAGGGCGGCTGGAAGCCAAGCGCCCAGAGGATCTCCTCCAAAAGCTCTTCGTCTACTTTTATCCCCTTCTAGAACACTAACGCTTGGACATACACACTTTACTAGAGAAGATGTATCATATAGGCAATACATGCATCAAAAGCTAACAGGCAAGGATGCTCATCCCCTCCTCCAAAGTAAAGGCTTTTAAAAGCAATATGCAAAATAAGAAATATTTTGTTGTTTGTATCAAGAACCCTTGAAACACAGGCAAATAGGAACCTGCAATCTTCGACTACACTGTAGTGAGCACTCATGCCCAGAGTGGTGTGGAGAACCATCATCTCAGTTGGGAGCAGTTGGAGCATCTCAGTTGTATCCTGTTGCTCAGGGGATCAAACTGGTGACCAACTGGTCTTGGACCAACTTTTCTAACCAAAGTATGATTCTCTGAAGAAAAAAACTTTTTATTATCATAGAAAAATTTAGCACACACACTAGATGGCAGCTGAGCACACACATACCCAGAGCAGTAGACAGTTACCTGCTGCAGTGCCCAAGGATCAGTTAGGGCTTAGGTGCCTAGAAAGTGAAAATGGTAGGTTGCACACAGAGGAATTTGCCCCCATCTGGGAAGCGAAACATACATATGCACACCAATGAACTAGCGGGCATTGAACCCAGTTGCCTGGAGCATTGGGCAGCCATATGCATGGTGCCCTGGGGGTCACTTTGCAGTTAGGTTAAGGGATTAACCACAAGCCCACCCCAAACATTTTACATGATAACCACTACAGTACAGACATCACTCAAAGGCGGTTCATCTGTGGAATGAAACTGCCAACCTTTCGGTCTCTAACCTGCTTTTCTAAACTTTAGGCCACTGCTGCCCACAGAGGGTGGTGAGACACTTACACCCTGGTGCCAACCAAAACCAGATAAGGAAAGAGAGCAGCCTGATCTTATCAAAGATCTCACCGCACCTCTGAAAAAGAGGTTAATGAGAGATTAGTTGAACCTCAAAAAACAGAGATCATTGAGATAAGCCAAAAGGCTGCCCCCTTTGCCCTTCTCCTCTGTTGTCCCTGTCCCATGAATCATATTACCTGTCAGACGACAGACGAGAAGCGCACCAGACCTGGCCTTAGCAGCACAACAAGTTATGAGAGAGAGAGAGAGAGAGAGAGAGAGAGAGAGAGAGAGAGAGAGAGAGAGAGAGAGAGAGAGAGAGTTATTTGTGGGAAGGTATCTGCAGTGTTTCTAGGAGTATTGCATCATTTTCAAGTATTCAGCTCCAGTCTTACCAGTCTCGTCTCTCCGAGAAAACTGCCAGGACTGTGGTAAACACCTCCCCTAAGCAACTTCAGCCCAAGGATGATGATTGCATATGGCACAACGTGACAACTGCCATATCCTAACTCTGTGACAAAATGCGAAAATTTGAGCCAGACACCAATTAAAACTGATCAGGGATCAGACGTCCCAAACAAAGACTGTGAAGAAGTCTTAAACACTTAGTCAGTTTCTTCCCAAAGTAAGGATATTAAAAAGAGCTTATCCTTGGAGTATCTGTCTCTACTGTCCAGGGAAGACTTTATAGTAAGTTGTGGAGCATTGCTGTGAGGATTTAATTGCATTGATCCACAACATTCAGGATGTTAAATGATCAGCATCCCACCTCATCCTCAACTACACTAACTCATCCCAAACGTATTGAGAACACAGTGCCACTGCTCCACAGCTGAATGCTGGGGGCTTTATACCACTCTAGTCCATGCCTGGCATTAGTCATGGTGCCAGCAGGTTAATGTTTAGTCCTATTCTGTTGGCAGTACTTCTCTTCAGGGTAGAGCTGTGTGTGCATTTGTAGCTGAATGCATTCATTAGAAGGGGTGTCCACAAACTTCTGGACATACAGTGTAAAGTGGGTTTAGGAGGCCTGGGCATAAGATTAACACTTCTTTTTTTTGTATTTCAGTTGTAAATCATTAACATTCTCCAACAATGTTATCAAAGCTTAAATCAGCCTCAGCCTGTGACATATTTTTTGGCAGGTGTTAAAAAAAATCACTACAAAATACGCTACGTTTTTGTTAAACAGTGCCACTGTCAACCCTGTGACAACAGTGTCACAACGAAATATTGCGCCAGGTGCTGTATGTTGGCATAGTGAACTTTCTCTGAATTTTAATTGAGTACCACATAAAAAAAAATGGTGAAAAAGTTCATTTGTGTTTAGAATTGAATTCAAAAAGGTTATCTGTGATATGGTTTATGTTAATTAAATGTAAAGTGACATATCTCAAGCCTTAATGATGATTAGTATGTTTTATAGCTCATAAAAATAAGAAATCCAGTCATTTTTTAAATATTTTAACTAAATTACTATTCAAACTGTATCAACATTAAAACAAAAAGAAAAAAAATATCACTTTATGTGTAATGAAGATAAAATATACTGCCATATAGTGTTGGGTTTCCTGACATTTTCCTGTTCATTAAAGAAGTTAACGGGTCCACTGTGATGTGTCGATTGTGCTCTACTACTCCCCAGATTCGTTGCTCTCCTCTGGCATCAATGGCCCGTGGAGCACCACTGTGATGTCAACACAGTCTCACACGAAAACGTCACAGGGGTGACTTTCTCAAGTACCGCGCCTGAACGTCTACCCAGTGACATGGGTGATGCGTCATCACCCGAGTGCAGCCAAACGTCCGCCATATTGCTACCTAACTAGTTGGCGCTTGGTGGTGCATCGACAGTTATCACACCAACATTTGGCAATTCCATCTGCTCCCGTATAAATGCCTGCACCTTGGTTACGTTCCGGCGCTATAAAACCTTTTAACCCACTTATGTGAAGAGTCTTAACTTGCTTAGCTTATCTAGGCTAGCGTTAGCTAGTTAGCTTATCGCTCATACAAACAGCGCAGGCGTCAGCGGCGATCCCCGTTTATCCCTGCATCTTAAGTAACACCCTGTTAATGAAAAATCCATCCATTATCACACCCGCATAATCCTTATCAGGGTTAATTAAAAAATATCAATCTGAAAACACAAACAGCAAAGCAATATGGCGGACATTTGGCTGCACTCGGGTGATGACGCAAAATCCGGGGGTTTCTGAACAAGCAGGAAACGTCACTGGGTAGACGTTTGGGGTTTCCGAACGAGCAAGAAACGGTGTTCGGGCGCGGTACTTGAGAAAGTCACCCCTGCGACGTTTCCGTGTCATTGGGACACTCAATCTACGAGAGGTCTATTCTCATTACACCTTTTACTTCTAGAACATCTTAAAAAGTGTGTGGTTTCTGAGATGCTACCACCCTTCACCTGTGCTAGATACCCTATTATCATGGCCTTTTGGACATCAGTTACATCACATTCTTTGTCCATGGTGATGGTTTTACACTCTGCTACAACTGACTGGTGTGCTCGCTTATTTATATGTGCAGCAAACTCTGTCGCGTCTAACATCTGTAACATCCTGGTCCAAACCAAGGTTGTTCATAATATTCTGATATGACTGTGGATATGATTCAAAAACAGATCTCTTTATTCTCTGACTGAAGTTGCTAATTACACTGTCACAGGGTTTACGCTCTTCCCCTCCTCTATGGGTATGAAGAAAGGTCTCCTATGGGGCCTGTATAATGGGGAGAGTAGAGCTGCCACCTCGGGGTGTAAAAGGTGACGGGGTGTATGGCTGTCAACACCAGTTTGGCGTGAGGTGGCGAGTTCACAGCATGCAGATGACGTGGCCCATCATCACCATCACCATCACTACCACTATCTTCCCCACTCACACGGATAACACAAAACCTGTAACAAAAGTTTGTCATCAAGCTCTCATCACTGTGCCAAATTATCATACGCTTTGACTCACAATCGCACAAAGGAGGCCCTGATTTGTCCGCAGTCAGGGA
>BRDA01038323.1:0-24118 GCA_036984385.1 Crenuchus spilurus
AGAGTCTGTAAAACAATCTAACAATGATTAATATGTGTAAAATAATACAATATGCCAAATGGTGATAGTATTAGATATAAACAGCAGGAAAAAAATTCAAACACAAGAGACAAACAACTTATCCACGAGCACAGAGCAAAGGTCGGGTTGCCTATCTATCAACATCAATTAACAGCTGATTATAATAGCTAATAGAACTACAAAAGTGCACCTATATGTTCAGTAGAACTAAAATGGACAATAAGTGTACATACAAGGAGGCCTAATGTTATGGCTGATGTGCACTTATATTTAATATATGCAATCATTAGTAACAAATAATGAATAATTGTAATAGCAGTAATAACTAAATTTTTAAGGGCTTCAAAGTAATTTTAAACTATTTCTTATGTTCATTCAGTGTAAACTTTAGTTGGGAAAAATGTTTTTTTTCTTGTCTGACTCCAACAATATTCAAAACTCATAGATACTCTAGGTATGACATGAAAGTCAACAGTCAGTTTCTCCATTGCAGGAGCTCATAAGGGCTCAGGGCCTCTGACTGGAGTCAAACTCCTCCAGCGTCCTGCTCTCCTGGAGTTCCACTGAAGATCGATCACAGCAGGGCCGCTCCCCACGGGACTCTCAGTAACAGGCACTGATTGCTTTCTGTGGTGGAGGCTGTTAAGTGGGAGCCTAGTGATGGGCTCCTGGACAACACTTAACGATCAATCAGCGAGAGGCAGGCCTATTTCCCCACTGCATACACAGTCCTTCCTACACACCACACTCGCAAACAATCGCTCAGGTGGACACACGCAGCCCTCAAGAATCATCAGGAAGAGCACCCCTATCTGGATCTGAGTGCACAGTGAGAGGTGCTTCAGTGCTGTGGGATTTGAGTGTAATTGTGTTATTCGCACGCAGTTTGGCGATTGGGTCCGTTCACGGTCATTATTTATAATGGGCAGAGATGTGAAAGTTGATATTTTGTTTTGAATGGTTTTCAAGAGCATGACCTTCAAATGGTCAGCTGGCATATGATGAGGAGAGCTTGTCTTTGAGATTGGCAGGCATTTCCGATGTCCCCCCCACCCCCATCCCCTCCACCAGTTTAAATGTGCATCACAAACAAAGCACTGCAATCAGAATGAAAAGCTGCAGATCTTTATATGATCTGACCAACTATTTTTAAAGTAGCATAATTTTAAGCCTGAAGTTTTTGAAGAGCAAAGTCCATTTACCATGATTCAGATTCGGGAGTACATATCTAGTTACTATGCAGCAGAGGTGAACAGTCCTCAAAGCTAATGCAGTACATCCATGCCAAAGACAGCCGGCCTGGCCGCAAGCTTTTTTTTTAAGAGCTTCTATGTTTGGCTCCACAGAATGGACGGACCTCTAACAGCATCGCGGCCCACTTCGAGAAGGCTACTTGAAGTTTGCTCATTGATTAAGGATTCCATTGACTTAATGAACCCTCTGCCTTCCATCAGACAAGCAGCCAATATATGTTCTAATCTCTCAAACGGATGTCTGGCCCAGACTCGCTTTAAATGAATTGATCTACTCATCTTCCCACAAATGGGAAAATGGGTGAGTATTGATATGACTCTTAGCTTGGTGATGGATCGAGAGTGGTGTTAAAACATGATCCATTGACCAAGAAGGGATCACAGGAAAGTACCTCATGAGAGCTTGTCCAGCAATTGCCTTCCTCTCAATTTAGTGCTAGTCTTTTTTTGTAGTGGATTGAGTTGGATAGATGACAAAGATTATTAAATGATAAAAAACGATGTTGGTTTTTCAGTTAATAAAGGTGTAGATGTTAACCAATCAGCCACAGCATTAAATATGGTTAATATGTCTAATGTGATGTTGATCATCAGCCTGACACCAAAACAACTCTGAGTCTACAGCACCTCGGAAGACGTTCTATGGCATCTAACATCAAGATGGTTGCAGTAGATCTTTTAAATTGGAACTGCTGTTGATTGGACTGTTTTGCTATTTGAGATCTGGAGAACCCTGCTGACTATGAGGACCACACAAGCCTTGCTGCTACAGGAGATGCTCTGACCCAAATGTCTGGCCATAACTATTTGGACAAAACAGCTCAGGATTTTATGCTTTTGCATTTTTTTCCAGCACCCAGAAGGCAGAGTGTTCTCTTACCATCTAATATATCCTACATCTTCAAAGTGACAATTGGTACAAGATAAACAACACTGCTGGAGTGAACTAAAAGTATCTAGTCAACAGCATCTTGTAGGCAGCATCAATGAAGAACAAGAGGATGACAATCTGCAAGGTGAACCAAGAATGTAGGTGTGTCTAATAGAGTGGACTGTGAGCTAATATAGCGTTTAAATCCCCATCAACTCTGCAGCTTCTGATCCACTCATACCAGTGCAATACACACTACAACACCTCCACATTAAGATTAAGATTAAGATCAACCAATTTGCCAATGTGATTTTCACACAACGGAATTTGACCTCCGCATTGAACCCATTTGTGCAGTGAAACACACAACACTAGTGAACACACAAGGCTGTGAGAATTTGTGCATGAAGCGGTGGGCAGCCCTTATCCACCAGCACTCGGGGAGAAGTTAAGGGGTTAGGTGCCTTGGTCAAGGGCACTTCAGTCATGTCCTGTCTGGGGATCGAACCGGCAAGACCAGATCCTTACCACTAGGCCATGGCTGCTCCCCTACATCCGTGTCACTGCAGTGCTGAGAATGGTTTAGCCAAGTAGTATCTGCTACGTGGTGCTGCTGATCACTGAAGATCAGGTGGATATAGGAGTGGATATAAGAGACTACATCTTGGAAGGGTTTTGCATCTGTTAAAAGATGAAAGGTACTAACAGAGAACTCTTTATTACTTGTTGTCTTTAAAATCGAGATCCTCCTCTTCCATTGATTCTAGGCTTTGCTGTGAGTGCTGTTCAGACACCATCTCATACAAAAGGTCTTGTTTGAAAGCCTGACCTATGGTAAATATTTGCTCAAGTGAGATGGCTCCTTGGGGACTATAAGATGCTTTGTTCCTACAAGCTCTGCTTTAGTCTCACTGATGATGAGAACAGATGATGCTCATTGTCTTGCTATGCTACTGTCACCAGTGTAGTCACCACCCGTAGGGTCAACAGTAAGTGAGTAAACAAGCACTCTACACTGTCGCCTGTTTTATTCAATGAAATCTTTTCATAAGATTAGAAATATCCACTATTCCAGAGCCATGAAAAAGTCTTGAAGATTATCTGTGACTAGAAACTCTTCACAAAGCCTTAGGTGTTGAGGATGAACCTCAGTTTTTGTCTCCATTTTCCCAAGATCACTGTACAAAGATAATTTTCCTCCTTTTTTTGAGCTGGAACGGGCCTTTTATTTGATGGGAATTGAAACAATCTCCCTTCCCCTCCTGATCTCCTTCTTTTCGGTTGTCAGAAATGTTAATCTTTTCTGCGGCCTGCAATAATGAGCCAGCTTTATTGGTCAAAGGCCATAATCATTTGAGCTCTTATTTTATAAACTCATTTCTGCAGACTGACACTGGAATGGAGGCACGAATAATAAATCACAACCACGTTCCTCCCAGAAGATTGCATTGTAAATGTCAAACCAGACAGGAAATTGTAATTAAAGAAAGGAAATTGCCTCAAAGAAGCACTTGATTTCAAAATGAGCTAAGCATGGAATTTTGTAAGCATTTAATTACGCCCCAATTTACTGAAACTGTTGGTTTTTTTCCTCCCTCTTTTTATTCTCTCTCTCCACACACACACACACACACTCACACAGATGTATTGTAATTCTCTCCTCAGTCATTCAGACTGAGCGACTGAAGGGGGGGTGAGGGGGTGGGGGTCAGAGCAAAGCTTAATTCCCTCTGCTCTTGTTCTCAAGCGTACTGATTATTTAATAATATATTTTTTGGGTTGTTGTCGCTCTGCATTTACATATTCGAGGCAAAGTGTGTGTGAACCTCCTGTACGTCCTGAGTTTTTTTGTTTACAATGACATTTATTTTCACACAGTACACACTCAACAAGGTCGAATCGGGAAAGCTCTACTTGTCTCCAAATTATGCATAATTGAAAGACACTTCACAGCTTTAATGTTGAAGGCAAAATAAGAAGACAGTTTAGTCATGCCTCCCGGAGTGCAGTGTTAATACAAACTGAAGAAGAAGAATGTAGATGGGGAGTTAGGCTGTCATGATTCTGAAATTTAGCTCATGATTAATTGTCACAAAAGTAATAACAATTCTTGAGTTCATTGTCTCAGAATGGGTAACTTAAAGAATAAGTCTATAATGGCCAAATGACTTGAGCTGTCCTGCTTCTTGTCTGTTATTACTCAGTAGTTCCAAACTGAGCACAGACACAAACAGTACTCAGTGCTGCCCTCTAAAGGTGTTTGATTATGACAAGTTTCAAAAAATAGATTTATTTACATAAATTTGCATTTATTTATATTTATTTGCTTCAACATAACTAATTAATATATTTTAATTCAGTAGGACAGAAACTGTGAGTGTCCAGTTCTGTTTATTTGGGACTCAAACATCAGTCAAGGACTCACAACCTCTAAATGTAAGGAATACATGGCAGACCTGCCGGTGGGTCCAGTCTGTTTAAGAGGTTGATCATCTCATATGCTGAGTAGGAGAATTTAAATATGATCAACACCTTCATATGTCCCACAGGGCTTTTCTAACCTCATAGAGATGATCCTTCTCTATCAACTCTTAGAGACGCTCTCCTATCCAAGTAATCAGAGAGGAGAGTACTGCAGTTAGCAATACACCTTCGCATCATAGTAGAGATGTGTGGGAGGTCTTGAGTGTGTTTGAGAAATGTTCTCTTAAAGTGTAGGTGCGCACTACACTCCTTGGCCTTCCCCAGCAGTGTCACGCAGGCCCTCTGCAGCCTGGACTAAGAGGAACAACAGAAATTTCAACTGAAGAGATCAATTATAGATAGGTGGAAATGAATAGGAAAAGTAATTTAATAAATTATTGAGTTGATGTCTTATATCATGTACAAAAGCAAATGAAAAATTAGATTGTGTATTTGGATGAGGCTGGATTTTAAAGAGCTTGGAAATTATATTTAATTAGAAAATGTAAAAAAAAGAAGGAGTGGAGTGAGAGTGAGAAAGGATTGTGATTGGTATAGACAGTGACACAGGGGAGGGTGAGGGAACGGGTTGGAAGGAGAGATAGTAGGCAATATACTAGATAGAGGGTAAGCGGCCTGGACAGGCACATATAAAGCAAGGCTTTTTAAAGGGCTGTAGAGTTGAAAACTCTGTCAAAACATCTCAAGCAGAGCTAAGATGTGGCCACAGCCAACTCAGACAAAGGAGTGGCCACATCTGGACACCCCACCACTTTTCAGGCAGAACTGACAGTGACCAATCACCAGGAGACCCCCCACATATCCTAAGAACTGATTGCCAGGAGACAGCCAACCCAAAAGATCACCCCAATGTAAGTAATGGCTTCCCTTGCCAACCCTACAAAAATTACCTGGTTCTGCTGCTGATCTCAACAGCTGTGTGTCACTCCTGAACACATAGATAGTGTATAAAAAATAATATGCTAAGACAATATGCTTCCAACAGAAGTAGGACCTTTGATCAGCACATATTCCTCTTTGGATGCCTCAGGTATGCCAAAAAGTTCAACCATAAACTCATAAACCCCTGTCTTTGGTCAACAGGGGATTGGCGTGAACTTGATTTTGCAGTTTTCTTTCTCCCAATGCACAATTAAAGGCATACAGCCTGTCCTAATGTAAAGAAAACACTGTTTTTTACCCTTCAGCCTCTGGGACAGGAAAGACAAACATGGGTAGTAATTAGACAGGAGGGGGGACTTGAAAGTTTGATTGCAGGTTTCTCCTCAGTTTGAACCACAGCCTGCTAGAGCCACAGGACAGGCGAGGGAAGAGATGAGGAAGAAGAGAAAAGGGGAGGTATGGGAGGAGGGCTAATTTATGTGTTTTGGCACTTCAGTGTGTGCCGCAGAGGACGCCGAGAGATTGGGAATGCAAATGGAGAGGGTTTCTAGGTGAGGTGCGCCCCAGTCATGCTTCATGTTGGGACCCTCACTCTGAATGGGACGCTTCGCATGTCGCTCCCTCGAGACTCCACTCCGACGACTCGTATCATCTGTAGCTGTGTTATTTAAGCAGTGAAAGGCGGGGGGAAGCCTTTGCAGCCACTATTTATAAGATGAAAGGCCCTCTTCGGGGAACCATGGAATTAGTTATTTATTTTTTCCAATTAATCTGTGTTGTGAGGTACGTTGGCTTGTCACCCAGTTCCCTGGTGGGTTGATATTTGCGTGTTTGCTGGGTAGAGTCCTCGTTGTTCAAAAGCTGCAATTCAGGAAAAAGAGGAAACAAAAGTTCTTTCTCCAGACTCATAACAGAAGCTGCCGTGAATGCACTTTACACGCACTTAGAAAGTAGAAAATACCCGATTCTACCTCCGAAACCAATTGAGGCAGCGTTTCAGTAATGGACTTCACAGTGCGTAGACTTTTTTTTAGTTCAAAACGTCAAGGACCCAGTAAAAAAAAAGATTGCAGACTGTTATGCTTTGTTGCCACTGTGGCAAGAGAAACTTTCATTTTGTGGAAAGCGTTTGGCCTGTGCTATTTCAGCCCTTTGAAGCTGGATGTGGGGCAATCAGAAGGTTTTCCTCTAAAATTCAGCCTCCAGCCTAGGTTCCTGGAATACGGTAATCCGAGGCCCTCACATGAATGCAATGGGAGAAGAGCGACTTGGGGGAAGAGAGAAACAACCTCAATAGTGGGAAATGGTTTCACTTTAACACCACCAAGACACAAATCAATGGCAAAAAAAATCAGCAGGAAGAACTAGAACAACTTGCTGTGATTAATTGGGTACATCAAGGGGGAAAGAAGTTGAGATAATCCCTAAACTGGAATTGAATGTGAAGCTTCATTTAGGTATAGATCCATGCCAGACTGCTTTATTGAATTGTTTTCTCACACTTTAAAGTTTTTTTGTTTAACTGGTGCCAAACTCCAATAAGGAAAAGGAATGTATTATTGCCCAATTTGCATCACTTGCTTTTGGATTGGAGGTGCATACGTTTGCTGAGGTATCTGTGGGAAGGCCTGCAGGAAGGGAACAGAAATAGGTGTGTTAATGTAAAATGCGTGACTGCACTAATGAGGCCCGTTTAATATTCTGCAGTTCTAAGCATTAAATTATCATAAAGATGTTCGCAATTTAGTCAGTTCAAATGAGCAACTCATTGCCAGGGAATAAACTGTTCCTTTTCTCAATTAATGAGTTGATGAAGGCTCATGATTACTTCCCGCCACCGCTGTCAACACATTCAAAAGGCCTGTGCTTGTCCAATGATGGGCATGTGAATAGAAAGCTCCTCTTTTTGCTTCGAAGTACAGCGAAGTTCCTTGCCAGTACTATGAATGGAGGTCTCTTTTGCACCTTATGCCAACGTGCTCTCTCATTGCATCCCTGATTGGGCTAATTCAGTTGGCTTTAAAAAGGCAGTTAGAAATCGGAAGCCTGTACGGATGCACTCAGTACATGAGTGTGAAGGGGGGTTTGGTTCCAGCTGGCTTTGTTCTGACATCTGTCAATGAAATGCGATGAGCCAGTGGAATGTGACTTTAGCCATTTTCAGTGCAAGCTCCAAACGTGCTGCTCATGGTAACCAGGGTCAGCAACCACCATTGTGTCCATCCATTATGGGATGTAGAGGTTTTTTTCCACATTTTCCCAGTTTCCTGATTCATCTGATGTTAGGTCTGTACTTGCTGAGATACAGCACCACAAACCTAAACCACCCAGCAACATTGTAATTGAATAACTTAGCAAAAAAGTGCTTTCATCTCTTTCTTCTCGCTCCTGCTACATCGAGAGAGAGGAGGGAGAAAAAAGTCTGCTCTGTAACTACCTGGGAAAGCAACCCATCAACAGCTGTTAGAGCTGACTTGAAGGTTAAATATTAGGAAGGAATCCAATTTCTCTTGTCTATTCAGCTCAGCGGTGTGTTAGATTGCAGCTGGAGTGTGCTTAGCGAGTGTGGGGATATGAAGTGGGCTAATCAATCCCCTCTGCCTCATTCTCAAATTCCTCTCATATCAGGTCCCTGGCCCCCGGGCAGGCCTTCTGCCTTCCGAAAGCCAATTCCACACGAAATAAGAACTGTGACCTGCAGCTAGAGGGTGAAGTTGAGTTTTCCCTTCATGATTAATCTCTTCTTGGGTGGCTTTCAGGAAAAAAAGAGAGGGAGAGGGAAAGAGAGAGAGAGCAAGAGAAGGGAAGTGGGGGGTAGAGGGTGGAGGCAAAAAAATAAGAAAACATGCAAGTCGTTGCCTTGTGACAGGCAACTTTTTTCTTTTTTTCAATGAGCTTGGTGTGGTGGAGGTTGCTTATCTAGCACCAAATAAGAAAAGATTTTTTGACAGGTCTTCATATTGACATTGAGGAAACAAACTAGCCGTTGGCACGATTAGACCTGCTGCTGCTGTAATTGCCACCTCAGCAATGGCAATGATGAAACTTTGAAAGTGTTTTTGACAGCTTCTCAGTCAAGGAGGGCTTGATGCGATGAAGAGGAGCATCAAGTTTTCCGCAGCTAATGAAAAAATATGATACGATGACAAAAATCCTGCTTTTAATCATTGGGGTTACATGTAGTCGCTGACCCATTTGAAATCAACCATGTTCTACCATCACTAACACCTCCTACCTCACAAACTCTTCACAGGGGTCATCGGGTAGGCATCTCCATTGGTGTTTGACTGAATTAATTACACAACAAATTCTGGCTCTTTTTTCTCAATTGACACATTTACAGTGTTTAGCACATGCACTTATTCAGGGAGACTTACAGCTTCAATGATGTTACAATAGTAACCTGATAGCAAACCAGTGATGGCCTGGTTCTGGCCCATACTTTCTTTTGCTCACATATCACTGTGACGGTGATAAATTAAAGTGAATTAAGTCACAATTTGGTAATGATACAGCTGGCTTCCTGCATTTGGGCCAGCTTTGTTGTGCTTGCCCAAGCTGCAGATTGAACCCCAGTCTTCAACATGAGTGGCAGCTTTGTTACCCATTACTTTATAACAACTTCATAGTTCAGGCAATAAGTGTATATAATATAGATTGACATTTAAAATGCCTTTAAAAATGTCCAAAACAAGAAAATGATACAAACATTCATATGACATGATACATTGTGCATTTGAACAAACATTGAGGGAACTCAAAGCTTTGTAATATTACGTGAATGCTCCAATAATGTTATTTTGAGAAGCATAGCTAGGAACATTCCATTTTAGCTGGGTATACCTGAAGTGGACATCTATTTTCCATGAGATCTTTCAACACACTTTCTCCTCACCTTGTTCAGAATATGCATTCTTTTCTAATACTTCCAATTCATTTAACATGGACAAAAACTCCAATGAGTAAAGTGCTGAGAGTAGAGTGTAAGGCGATATAACCTTAAAGTGCCAGTGTAGCATTTTATAGCTTATAATGACATCTTTCACTGAGATTGGACCTGTCAAGCACTCATCCATCTAGCTGGATTGTACTTAATGGCCATTGGTTAGAGTTCAGACACAGTGCTAAAATGCCCCTTGCTAGCCCCAAGTGTTGCTTGGAAAGGATTCAAGGATGAGGGCTGTTTTTTGTGCAATGAAGTCAAAGAGGTGTGCCATGTTTAATAATGGCAACAGCCATTTATTTCCTGTATGGATGGTATAAAGAATATGTGATGCAGAAATAAAATGCAACTGTTCGTACAGTTCAGAATGATAGCAGTGACCAGTGCTATTGTGAAATGGTACATGCTAGAAGCAAAGGTTTTCTAATAACACTCACAAGCAGATAATAGGAATAAAAGTATAAAGCCACCAAACTCTGTTATTTTTAGACATTCTGTCCAATCTCAAGGTCTCATGAGATGTCAGATCCGTCTAGAAATGCACAGCTTTGCAAAGCTAAATGGCCTCTTGAACCATTTGCATTTTTAATTCCTTAATGATGATCCCAGGCTCAATCTGCAAGCGTTACACACACAGCTAGTAAATTTTTCAACGTTTAAAATGCTCGCTTTGAAAAACAGCCCATTTTCACCCCCCCTCCAGTCACCAAACAATTTGGAGAACAACAAAGTTCAATCTGTGTCTGAATACTTCTTTGTTCTCCAACTCCAGCAAGCACTTACCAGAGTGCTCTTTTGCATCCTGGATAAGGTAGCGGTCCGCGGGGGGACAAAGAGGGAAAGTGGGGAAATCAGCCTCCTACAGCTTTTAAGCACCTCTGGGCTGGACTACACAGTGGGCACAGCCATCTACACACCAGGCTAAATGGAAGAGTGAGGTAGTGAAACAGCGCTGAGATGCTTTGAATAGGGGTGGCCTGTGGTTCTGTAAACATGTTCTTCTTACCGGTGAGGGGGTCATTAAAGATGGAGATGGAGGACGGGCTGGGGAGCTTTTCCTACACGGGATCCACATCAGGAATGCTTTGTGAAAACACGATGTTGTTACACAGTGTCTGAAATGATAAAAGCATGTGATGTCAATGTTAATGTTAACATACAGCACTGCTTATACTCACTCTTAAACTGCTGTACTGTGAAATATCTGGGGAAATTAGATGTAAACATCTACTTATCTGGAGATCAGTGCTCATTTTCTCAGAAAATCACTAATATTAGAATAAACACAATTACCATTAATAAAATAAAGTGCTGCATAAAAATCTGAATATTGTGAGAAGTTCATTGCTGTTCCTAAATGTATTTAAAAATGTAAACTGGGGCAGTCAAGTCCTGGTGGTTTCAATCCAAAGGCAGGTCATGACTGAAGTGCCCTTCATGAAGGCACTTAATCTCCAACTGTAAGTCTCTCTGGATAAGAATGTCTGCTAAATGCCTCAAATGTAAACTTATATATTATTTATATGTAAAGAGACATATTTCCAGTATTTTATTTTTTTATGTTGATCAGATTGGCTTATAGCACATAAAAATCTAAAATCCAGAATTTCATATTATTCAAATATTTCATTTGGAGTTACAGTACATTATTATTCAAACAGCATCAACATTACAACAAAAACAGAAATAACAGAAATATGTCTCTTTACTTGTAATGAATATAAAATATGACCGCTGAGCTTTTTGAATTAAACAATAGACAGTTTATGTAGGCAGACAATGTCACTCCCCTGTTCTCGTTCTGTAGAAATGAAGCCCAAATACTGCCACCATCTTGTTACATTTGGAGCTAGAGTCACTGATTGAAGCAAACAAAAGACGCTAAAGTTTCCTGACTGGTTTAACCAAACATGCTGGTTAAAAGAAGAAAATAACTGATTAAACAGGACTGGACTGGGTTGAGAACAAAAAACTAAATTTACAGACGCTGATGGCCAAGACCGAGACAAGTCTGATTACAAACACTACCAGAACTTCTAACTACACTAGCATTAGCTGGATGGCTAACAGCTAGAAAGAGTTGCAGCATCCAGGGTTGCCAGTTTCAGCAAAAATATCCCTCCAAAATCTGTCTAAAACCCATCCTTCATAAGCTGAAACTAGCCCAAAATCTAAGCTGTCACAGACATTTGAAGACAACTGGCTATATGCTACTAGAGCAGCTATTTTTTGGATGGTGGATCATTTTCAGCACTGCAGTGACACTGATGTGATGGTGGTGTGTTAGTATGTGTTCTGGTGTGAGTGGATCAGTCAGCAGAGCTGTTGGAGTTTACTCCACCAAACAAAAATGTCTAGGCATCCCCTTGGACATGCAAACTTACAAACTACATTTGATTTCAATTCTGTATAAATGGTCACGTCTGCACTTCTTTATATTGACTTACAGTTTAGATCATGCACAGTATTCCTCCCCTCATATCAATGAGCTTTAGTGATGAACAATTACACACCTAGACATGTTAACAGCTTGTAAGCCACGTATGGGTTAATGTGACTATATTTCAGCATGTTTTTAGCTTCTAGGATGAGAAGACTTTCATGCCTTGAATATCTGTGAATCTCTGCAGATGATGAGCGACTAGATTTGACACCAGATTTCCCGAATTTCACGATGTCAGGCCTGAGCTTAGTTCATCACGGCTCCAAAAGCTACACCACGTTCCTTAAAACATCACATTCAGCTACGGCGTAAAAGTCCACAGGCGAAGCTACAGTACATCCCCCCTTCACCCATAGTGCCCTCGTCTCTCCCCTAGAACACTGTATCACTCAGACCTTATCTCTGACAGCTAGGCCCCGGAGCTTCACTATATTGATGAATAAAATAGTACCTTTTCCCAATTAGGTTTCCCAGTGTTGGCAAGAAAATGCACTGGCTGAAGCAAGAGAGAGGGGGAGAAAAAAACGATGGCCCATATATTTGACGGTCTGCAAAGGCAGCATAAAAGTTGCTCCGGCTCTTAATGATGGGGCTGAGGATGATGATGTGGAAGACTGACACTTTGTCAGAAGCTTTTATGAGCGCCGAGGCCGAAAGTGCAATGGGGGAGGGGGCTTCTGCCACGACTCTTCACCTCATTGTCCTTTCTGAGTGAGGAAGAGGATGATGAGGAAGGGGTTGGGGGTTTTATATATATATATATATGTATGTGTGTGTGTGTGTGTGTGTGTGTGTGTGTGTGTGTGTGTGTGGCAGTGGGTGGGTTGGTGCAGATGCCCTCGCGCGCACACACACACACAGTGCCTGTCATCTTCAGAACGCTCTAGCCGCACTGCACTTAGGCCCCATTTGCTTTTAAGAGTGTGTGACAGGACAGCGAGCGCGTATGATCAAACTTCCCTTTCCCCGCATGTGCTCCTGACAGTTGGCTGGGAGAGAGCCCTAATGCACTGTCACCAGTGCTCTCCACTCAGCTGCTCAGATTTACCTTCCCCATCTGTCCTAACACTCGCCGGGAGGGAGGGACACTAAACACAGAGTAAACACTACTGCATGGATTTGGGACTGAACCCAGCATGGAAATAAAAGTGCAGTTAATGTACTTGATTCAGACCTGTACATCATTTCACATACACTACAGTCTGTGGGCAAACATTTTGGCACACTGGTATTAAAGCTCCTGCTTCGGAGCATTGATGTGAGGATTTTGATTGCGAGTTAGTGAGGTCAGGATGTTAGATCACCACTTTATCTCCACCAACTTATCCCAAAAGTATTGAATAAAGCAGAGAACAGAGTTCGACTGCTCTACAGCTCAATGCTGGGAGCTTTATACCCCCACGCTTGGCATTTGACAAATAGTGTACCCACTCCACCGTTTGTTGAGTTTATTTCATAAATTTTTCACAAAAATTTATTTTTTGGCAAAACAAGACCCAATACAATGTAATATACCAACTATATAAAATGTGAAGATGAGGAGTCTGGTTATACAATATATATATATATATATATATATATATATATATATATATATATATATAAGCTAATATACGAGGTAGATGCAACCCTTACCAAAAATAACAAGGTACAATCATTATTATATTGTCCAAAAATCATTGTTCTTTCAGCAGAATTTCTTTGGTCAGTTCAATGAGACATTATAATATGAGCTCGGTCACTGGTTGAAAAATGAACAGGAACGCTCGTAACACTCTACATGGCCCTTCATTCAATAAAAAAACATCATCCCCTCCTGCTTAGGAGCTATGTGCATGTGTAGTAACCAGAAAATCCTAAATATATTTCCAGGAATATGCGTGAAAAGTGCTTCATTGGGATGTAGAGGAAAGTTGGACAGATACCGGCATAAAAGTGGCCAACACAAAAGTAAAAAAAAAGAAAGACAAGATTATGATGCGTGATATCTCCAAAATGGCATTCTTACTGGATAAAAACATTCTTAATTTTTAATTTAAGATTGTAAAGTACCAAGATTCTCATTTCAAATCATTTGGAGCATTTCTATTGGTCCATTTATCATGAAACTCATTGTAGAAGGCAGTAGCTCAAATTAAGTAAACATGCTTTTCAAATGATAGTGATGCTGTTTTGTTCGTATGGGAATTATGAATCAAGTGCATTCAATACATCCCTTTCTTTCATGTCATTCTGGCTGTGGTTCAGCAACATGTGTTTAATAATCATTACCACAATAATCAGCTACAATAACCATTAGAAGTTAATCACAAGAACCATTACAAGTTAATATTGAGTCATTTTAACTATACATCCAGTTCACATTACGTATGTAATGTGATAAAGTGCACATTTAATGACATAGTTGCATAATAAATGATACATTATTACTGTTTTGCCATATTCAGTTCACAATGTAGGTAATTACACAGTGACACATTTAATTACGTAGTTACATGATAAATTACATTTACATTCTGCACTGACAGGTTCAAATGAAAGCTGGATATAAATATAATGAATTGCTTTGTTTAATCTTATAGGTGAAGGAAGGATTCTCAGTCTTAGAGGTGGAGAGATATGCTTGTTAGTGTAATTAAATGATTACATACTTAACTGCATAGTTAAGTTACACAATTAATTACATTTGCATTCAGACATCACCAACCTATCTGCGTTGGCTGCTATCACTTAGGCAACAAGTGAGGACATGGCTTTCAAACATGGATGCAGGAGAGATGGAGGTGCATCATCTTGTCCTCTAATCATACTGTGAATCTTTGACTCTGCTGAAATCAGAAGCTTCCTATTTGACATTGCTGTTGTTGTTCTGACACTTTCATATCTGATTGGAGTGGCCACGGTGTCCAAATTGAGACTTGTCTGTAGAAATCTGATTGAAATTGTATTTGAACCACCCCAAAATGTGCAGAAATCAAATGTCTTATGGGTTTTTGGTTGTCTGGACTATCAAAAACATATGGATATAGTCTAGATGCCAAAAAATTGGAACAAGGCTTTTCTAGGGCTCATTTCTTAACTTACTCTCTGCTATCTGGCACCATAGAAAACTGTTTTGCTTGTTTGTACACTTTTAAAATGTTGGTTCTTCAAGCTTTCCATAGATGACCATAAGAAGGTGGATTTGTTTTTGCATGGTGGATTGGTTCTTCAGATCAAACCTTTTATAAAGTGTTTCTATATAGCACCTGAAAGGGCCACTATTGTTACAATGTCTAGATTAAACTCAATCATCCACTTAGAAACCCATAGTATACTCTTCATTTTGTAAGATCCATGTATCTCATTGGTTTTCTATACAGGTGAACAGAAATCAGGAGAGAGGATGCAGAGGTAGGAACCCAACATTAAGCTTTATTGATAAACACACCAGGTAACATTAACTCACTGAAATACACGACACCAATACATTTAATGACTGACAAAAGACAAGGCAAACATGAGGGAGCTCTATAGCACACTTAATCCAACTAGTATGAACAAGCGAGGCTGTGTGATAATACGAGACAGGTGTGGCCACTAACTAGACATGACAACGAGACGAGGGCGGGGACAACTGAACGTACACAAAACAGATGCACATGGTGACTGAGTCAGGGCTAGGGGCATGGCTGAGATGGGAGTTTGACAACCCCATTCATCAGAGGACAGTTTTTGACCATGAGACCATGCGTTATTCACAACTGGATTGATTGAGGTCCACCAACATAAATGTTCAAACAAGAGAGGCTCTGTGATCAGACTACATTCATTTAGAAGATGGAAACAGATGAGCTACAGTTTCAAAACACCAGCAATGTGTATTCAGGTAATAACTATGGTTTATGAATTAGTCAAGTTGTGAAATAAATTGGTGTAAAAACATTCAAATCACATTGTGCGGTGTAGCACCACTGACCATACTGGTGCACTTTTACAGACTGTTGTTTATCTGTTTCTCTGTATACTTTACTCTGTTCTTCAGTAGGAAAACCACACAGCTGGTGTTATTTGGATGGTGGATCATTCTCAGTGACAGTAACGTGGTGGTGATGTGTTAGTGTGTGTTAGAGTGGATCAGACACAGCAGAGCTGCTAGACATGTATGTTAACTCATTAACAACTCAGACACATCTACCTTGTTGGTCCACCTTGTAGATGTAGAGTCAGAGACAGCAGCTCAGCACAGCTTGTGTCGGTCCTCTAGTTCTCACACTTTTGGCTGGTTGCACTATTGCACTATTCACACCACCACTATATCAGTGTCACTGAGAATGATCCACCACCCAAATAATATCATGTGGTCCTGTGTTTGTCCTGACCATTCCCTGATAGTAAATGAGTGATAGTTTGGATCTGGTCCACATATACTACTTTTATACCTGTGTGGAAAGATGGTACTGACTCAATTTTATCCTGAATTGGCTGCAGTTGGGCCTGTTTTGGCTTAAAATAGAAATAACATTCATGTATTTCGGCCACATGTCTTAAAAAGACATGACTACAGCTGGGCTGAACTACATCTAGATATCATTGCCATAACTGACCTGTAAGTGTCTCGATTGGGCTGCATTTGATCCTGAACTTTCTGCTATCTGGCTTGAAATAAAAGGCTAACAAAGTATACAGAGAAACAGATGGACTACAGTCTGTAAAGCGCACCTGTATGGAGCTAAAACGGACAGTGAGTGTGGTTTTAATGTTAACATCTCTTGTAAAGTCAGAGATATGAGAGGCATCCAACACTATGTTGTGATACGCTGAGTGTACCTGTCACAGGCGTACAGGGACATGCATAGACATAATCAGTGAGTGTGAACACACACCCAAAACAAACTCACTAGTGATGTTGTAGAGTGTGTGAGCGCAGGCCTGTGCTGGAGCTTATGAAATAACCATGACATGTGGCCAAATAATTTACATGCTCTCAATTTTGACTCGCTGAGAGAGAGTCCTTTGGCTTATCAGCGCTTAAAAACGCATCCTTTAAAAGCCGCAGGCAAATGACACAGGCCGGGAATTTAATGATTTTATGAATCAGAAGCTTCTCTCAGTGGCTCTCATGAGATGGACTGAGATAGGCGGGGGGTGGGAGGGGGGCAGCGGTTTAGAGAGGTGGACTCATGGGTAGTTTTGTAGGCTTGAAGGCTTTTCGCTGCCATTATCTTGGGAAAGCATACATAGCCCGTCCTTAATGTTTTGCTGCATGTTGCTCTAAGGTCTCCATTATGCTGTTTTCTCTATGATTTAAACAGCACTGTTTTCACGGAGGCTACAGCGTGTACTACAAGTCTCTTAAAATCCCTAATAAATATGAAATTGCATGTGATGTGTTTTTCCCCCCTCTCTCTCACTCTCTGGCTCTCTCCGTGCGCTTTGATCATGCAATCCCATGACAGATCCATCAGGACTCTCTTCATCTCTTGCAGAGATGGGCTGTGCTTAATTGGTGCTACCAGGAATATATCAAAGCAGCAAAAAAAAAGAAAAAAAAAGAAAGAAGAAACTCGGATGCTTTCCGAAAAAGCGTACACAAAACAAACCTCAGCTTAAACCGCCGGCCGCTTAAGAACGGGTCCGCGGGAACGTTTTCTGCGGTGACAGGTGCACAAGTCCACCACTACTCTAGTACATCACGTCAGAAATCCTCTTCTGTTGTAGTATTGGGGGTTGTCACAGCAGGGCCCTTATTCTAATCTTATTTAACAGTCTCTGCCCGACGCTCAATTCATTGCCGGGCCGCTCAGATTGGAGAATTTCCAAACAATCCTGAGTTCACCCAAGCTTGGAATTGGTTTTCTGTGGAACATCTCCCTCCTCCTCCCTTTGGGCACTTTACCAATTTGACCAAATTTGTTCCATCGCTGGTTCTAAGCACCAGAAGTGTTTTTTTTTTTTCAGGCCTTCTTCTGTCCGCCCACTCCTGCAATTTGCACATTCTTTGCAGAACATTAACAGCTTTGTTAGAAATTGGCGGGGGGGCAAGGCTGGTTCTCCATGTTGAGACCTGTTTATCAGGAGACTTCAGGTCAAACTGAATGTTTCTCGAGATGCAGAGGCTGACCTAAGGTCAGATTTGGTTGGTTTATATTAACTCAGGATTAAATAGATGGACTTAGTTGATGTGAAAGTGTGTAGTCTTGATATACACTGAGTTGTCATTTTATTAGGTACACCAACCATGGAGTATAAACTAACCCTGTGTCTCCTCTAACTCATCCTCCAATGGAAAAGGACCATCACAGGACCAGCAGTGAACATTCTCAACATTGATGGAGATGGATTGGGTGTCAGAAAATATCACAACATTATGGCTTGTGATCATGTATAGACTCCCCAAAAATACTGATGTTCAGTTAACCATTTGTGGTCTAATGGCATCTTCTGAAATGTTGAATATCTTTTTTCATTCAATCTTAACCCTTTTCATGCACAAACTATGAAAAAATAATATTTATAACTACTGATATTTGAAAAACACAACAATCATATTGTAGAAGCAGTTCCAGGCAGTTCATCAGCCATTTTTGTTCACCATGTGTTTTGTTGCACTTATGATTACTGGACACTACAGTTCTTTTATGGGACCACTACTAAAGAGGCTGTCATGCAGCTATGCATTTAAAACCAGTCCATTTAGATGACAGCTTATAAATATATGTCCACTATATTAACCATAATGCAACAGATAAAGGTGCATGTAATAAGAAACCCAAAATGTTTCATATCAAAATATTCACAGCAATCTCAGCTCTCTCCATAATGAGGCACAGTTTGACTTAGATCACTGAGTAAAGAGGTAATATGGCCCATAAGCTGAAAATTTGCAGCTCTTCATGTGTTGTGAAAACAGACCTTTGCTTATGGTGATGTTTTGATAAATTGCAAAATATCTAAATATCTGGAATTTGGACCGAAGGGTCTCTGATAGTCTACATCTTGTGTGAAACTAATATTTTTAGAAATAATATTTCCATTGGTCAGTTTCGCACAAAATGAAGACTGACACAAGAATCCAGTAAACACACACAGTGAGGGGCAAATGAGTCACTTATTAGTGATTTCCAGAATGTCCATTGGTGAGTGAGAGGCAGATGAGGTGTATCTCAGCCCATCTTCATAGACTCATAACTCTGGATGTGAATCATGCACAATCACCAGAAAGTTAACATGTAAATATTACTTGCAGACTGTGGCGGTCCTATCCCATTTGGCGCCCTGGGCGTACAACCCCTCTGGTCCCCCAAAGGCGAACAACCCCCTGGCACAACCGCTGAACCCCCCCCCCCCAGCCCCCATTGTCAATCAACCAACAGTTTAACCCATAACATAACACTCATATCAGAAACCGCCACTGGTGGGCGACAGTGTGTTGTGTTTAAATTAACCAATAGATGACACTGTTGTAATCTTCAGCCATTAGACTCTTCCATTCCAAAGGAAACAAATAATGTACGGATGCACTTCTGACAGTTTTCCTAAAATTAGATTTAAAAAATCACAATATTTTCTTACTTACAGTATCACAATAAATCACAATCCATTATATTGTATCACCAACTTCTAGCCCTGCACAGCCTTTATGGATGCAGTATAGAGTGTCACCGTGACATAAGCGCTACAGTCAGTGATTGTATACCTACAACTAGCATCTCTATGTAGAAGGTAGGCATGCCTACCAATCTGGCAACTTTATTTCTAATATCCTGACATGCAAACTCATCAAGTGGTTGACGTTACCTCCCCTACCGTGTGGCACAAATGAATGAACTCCTCTATTGAGTTTTGGTTCCTCTCAAGGTTTCTCCTTCATGCTCTTAAGAACCATCACACTGGACTGTTTATTACAGCTCCTGTGATAATGTACATTGTAAAAAAAAAACCTTTAAAAAACAAATCTACTCTGAATTTCATTGAATTGAACTGTATCAGCTCTTGGAGGTGCCCTGCTTCAGTCCAAGTGATTCAAGGCCATGCATATGATTTTCCTTCGTCATATTTCCATCCAGTCAAAACATTGCAATCTCCCCAGATTCCAACAAGCTTAACAAGGCCTCCATTCATTCTGCTCTGGAGCTGAAAATACTAACCCTGAAAGCCAAACATCGATCAATCATGTTCTGTTTGAGTTCACGCGGGAGGGGAATGAGAGGCACTCGCATTAAAAATGCATCCGAATTTTAAACAGTCACTAATTATCCATGAATGACCACACTCATTCTGGCTCAAAACCATATCCACAATAAACTGGATTGTCCAACAGTAAACCATCACACTTATGCTGAAAGTAGCCTTCAGCAACTCATAGGTTCTAACGGAAAGGCTTATTGTATGGCCCTCATCTCAGTGCTGCTCTGTTAAATCACCAAATGATGCCATCTCCCTAATTGCCCAATGCTAACACTCATCTTGGTGAACTTTTTGTTTCTTCGACATCTAATGCAAGACAGATACTCCCTAGCAGGGGCACCTGTCCACATGATGTATTAGCTGGGCACAATGGGCTACTAAAAGTTGATATACTGTAATTGTGTGCGATGATTAGAGGTATAAAACCCCCTGTAAATGCCCCATTGGGATTGGCAATATTAGCCCGTCCACGCCCACTGCTTTTTTTAATTTAAAGGACGAGTGTTGGCGGAAAGATCATTCTGGAGGCGCGGTCTCGTCAGAGGTTTACGTACAGATAAAGACCTGAATGCTTCATAAACCATTCCTTTAGAGTCAGAAGATAAGTGTGCGAATTAGGCTAACGCTAATGTGTGAGTGTGTAAACTCTGCAGTGGGGTTTTGGCGGCAGCCGAGAAGAGCTTCAGGCAGCAAAAGCAATTAAGAAAAACTTAAAATAATTTGAACTAATTCTTTTCTCGTTATCGGCAGAAAATAAAAGCATTATATGTTGATTACGAGTGGAGAAGAAGTCCTTTATCTGCAGCGAGAATACCTTATGCTGAGGCGGCTGCTTTCAAGAGGCCGCTTCAGGGGATAACATGAGTGGGAATTCTCTTTTTCTGTCTTTTCTCTCTCTGTCTTTCTTCTATTTGCAAGCTTTGCTCTTTCTTCTCCCACAGTCACTCCACTGCGTGTTCCCCTCTCCTTCACTAGTTCAGATTCATTAAACGTGGTGTCATCCTGTGGTAGTCATCACCTGTCCAGCCACTTCTGCCCTCTTCACTTGCTTTTAAAAACAAATTATTGGTGTGTAGAGGGAGAATAATAAAGCAGAAAGAATCAGAAGGAAGGTGGGGTTTAAGCCTGTGGCTATGCCAAGTGGATCTGTGCTTACAGAGGGTTCCTATTTATTCTATACTGTATCATAGACATAATTTGGGAGGGGGGAGGCAAGGGAGACATGTCCTCTGCACTTTTTCAAAAGGCAGCTTTGGTACCCTGCTTTTTTACCATTCAAAAATGTTACAATATATTAAATCAGAATCAGTTATCAGAATCAGAAAGGAGACTAGTCAAGCACTAGGACCAAGCAGAAAACAGGCCGCTCAAGCTGAAGCCTGTTTACCTTTTGACCACAGACAAGCTCATCGATTGGCTCTGCCATTTCTTGCTAACGTGTGATTGGCCATCCCCACTGTCACTCCATCTGGTTTAAGAGTTGAGCACACTTTTTAACACTAGAGCTACGGAGACATTCTGAGGAATTTTCAAAGTCTCCCTCCTAAAACTCCTGTAATCCCTGAAGCCCCTGAAGCCTCCCCCTCCTCCTTGTCACAGATTAGAGAGCTATTAGCAAAGTACTGTTATGTAAAATAGCACACCCCTCATCCAACCGGTACCACCTCAGCTCACCTCAGCTCTCTCTCTCTCTCTCTCTATCCTAAAGATGAAAATCATTACATATATAGCTATATATTATATATAAATAATATATATTATACTATATTATATAGAACTATGTGCAGTTGCACTGTATCTAACGAAAAAAATAACAAAATATAGGATTGAGGCAGAAGCAAATAGGCCTGAGTTTTTGAAAATCTTTTCCTCACTGTGCCCTGGAATGTGTCATGTAATTAGCAAATCAATAGGGGGCTAATGGCCTTCTCAGCAGGGTGTCGGGCTGGGGGGGGGCAGTGGTAAAATTTTACCAGGTTCTAGGTTTTAGGAGGTTATAGGTGTGGTAGTGTGCTACCACCATTTGTAGTTCTAGAATGCGAGAGCACGAGTCACGCAGCACTCACTGATTTTCTCTCTTCCGTTTATTAGTGGAGCATGTGCACTCAAATGCTTCCCACATGCTCGCAAATCTTTTTATGCTTTTTCACTCATAATTCACCACAAACAGAAATAACGGATCTTATAATTCTGTGTATATAACATATATATCATTCTAGGTATAATATCATTCTGTGTAAATGAGGTCTATTGACCATGCTTTCCAAAAATAAGTGTAAAATTGGTGGAAATTAGTTGGAGTGAAGTTGACTAACAAGGTGAAACAGATTTGGGCAATAATTTTATGCTACATGCTTTTATATTTTAATTAATTTAATAATATTTAATAATGTATTAATATTTTATTAATGATCAATATTAATATTAGTGTAATTATTTTATTATTACTAATAATAGTTATTATTTTCATACCATTAATAGCAACTAGTAATTATTCTTAAAATATTAATAATCATTTTATAAGTAAGGTATTAATATATACTAATAATTAATTTAAAAAATAATTTATGTTCAAGTTGGCACTGTGCCAGCAAAAAAAATGTTCAGAAATAGACAACCTACAAAGAGCAGACTTTTTCACAGTTCATTTTTTATAATAGGTAACCTAATGTTTAAGACTAATTTAAAAGCAAATGACCATTTTTTTAGCATCTACATCATAGAGAACGGAATTTTCTTCATGTTTATTATTTTTGCATCCACAAATGACACCCAAGGTGTAGATTCAGAACATTTTCACTGGGGTGGCCAATGTGGGACAATGGAGCAGCAGTTACATTCAGGCACCTGGGAGGGTTAGGAAGACTTTTGTTTGAGGTTGAGGTTAGGGTTAAGTTTAGATTACTGAGCTAGTCATACAGAAGTCCATGGAATGTCCCTGTGTGTATGTGTGTGTGTGTGTGTGTGTGTGTGTGTGTGTGTGTGTGTGTGTGTGTGTGTGCTGAATGATGCAGTGGTAGGGATTGGCGCTAATCTGCGGAGGCTTGCTTATACACACACCACTCCATCTGCCTGTGAAGTTGTGAATGCTGGTGTCAAGCCAGAAAATCCTGTTGCCTTTGGATGCACAAACCACATCAAGACCTTTTGATGAAGGGAACCTGGGAAGAGAGGGAGGCAGAGAGAGAGGGAGGGCTGGCAGGAGGAGGGGGAAAAAAACCTTTCTTCAAATGTCAAACTTTGGTAATATTTGCATTTAATAACCTAGATCTAAATATTTCTTTTTAATTTTGAGAGAATCATTTGTTCACGCTTTGAGGCATTTTGTTGATATTTAATTCCGGCTTGCGTACACCATAATAATAATAACAATCATATAACCCTCCCAACCCCCCCTTGGTAGTGGTTTATTTATTTGATTCGAGGCAAATCTCCTCCTGCCTTCAGCTAGGCCTTGACTGATCCCGGAGCAGTTTGTGGCATTTCCTTGAGAGAGGTTTCTTCACACTGTCAAAAGTGCGCAAAAAGGCAGAGGTTGATTTAAAGTGTTTGTGAGATTCAGATTGGAAAACATTGCTTTTCTCTGAACTGGACAAACGTATTGGGATGCCTGCTCATTTGTTTTTCTTCCAAAATCAAGGGTGCTGTCTATTAGACTTTTATAGCATTGCTGTAAGGATCTGATTGCATTCAATGACAACTCCACTAACTCACTCAAAAAGCAACCACTACAGAGATTTTAGCATTCTCCCAGAGATATACCTTAGCAATCACCTGGTGAACAATAGCAAATGACTAGAAACCCCTCAGCAACCATTTCAGAGACCTAAGCAACCTCCCAAGTATACCTTATCAATCACCTGGTGAACCATAGCAACTGACTAGCAATCACTTCAGAGACCTAAGCAACCTCCCAGGTATACCTTAGCAATCACCTAGTGGACCATAGCATCTCAATAGCAACACATCAGCAATCACTTAAGAGACCTCAGCAACCTCACAAATATACCTTAGCAATCACCTGATGAACCATAGCAACTGACTAGAAACCC